>MU129143.1:0-68586 GCA_014904985.1 Hydnum rufescens UP504
AGCAAGTTAGTGAGGCTACACTACCCCGGTTGGGGCACCCATTGAACTCACATTTTTATTCTCAGGATCCAGCATGTTTTGTGGTGTGCTGAGGATTCACGGCCATACGGAGTTGTGGCCGATCATGGTTTCAATCGCTTGATGAAGACGGGGAGAACTGGAACCTACATACCTTCCATTTCAACCCTCTCATGAGATGTTTGGCTTAACTTTAACCATGCTTGAGTGCACATGAAGAACCGCTTGATGGTACAGAACAATCAATCTCTATGAGAAGTGAGCAGCTGATTTGTTCTAATTCTAGTGATTTTCTGGCCACCTGAACTTTGGAACCGATGCTTGGTCCTCCCCTAATCATCGAGCCTTAGTGGCATTTACTGTACACTATGCATCCGAAGAAAAGTCGAAAGTTTTCTGTTAGATGTCATAGAGGTTGCCAAAGTATGTCCGTTGGTTTGACTGTGTGGAGGAACTTGCCGAACGTACTTCCTGTGACCAGTCACACTCAGGCCAAAAACCTCACCAAGGCATTCCACAGCATCCTTGTAGACTTTGGAATTACTCATAAAGTATGTGTTCTCTTCATAATCCCCTTGACTACATCATGAAGCATGGTTGAACAGATTCTTGGTATTACATGCGATAATGCATCTAATAATGACACAATGTGTGATGAGATGGCCAAATCTGCCAACTCCTTTGATTCATCCACACGTGTCCGATGCTTTGCACATATCATCAATCTCACTGCTCATACTCTCACTGCCCAATTTGATTCTGCTGCCAAAAAAGTCACAATGCATGCCAAGTCCAAAGGACCAAATCCATTCCCTGATGATGCCTCGACTAATGACTCTATTGATTCAAGTGATGATGATGAAGATGGGGGCCAGACACTTGCGATGGTGTCAGTCCTGAAATATCTATCCTGATATGGCTGGTCTCGAAGACTGGGTAGACGATCTAGAGACAGTCTCCAAGGACGATTTGAAGATATTTGCAATGAGAACAGCGCCTGTCCACAGTGTCCTTGTTAAGGTATGTCTCAATAGCCTTTCCTCGGCCTACTACTAACTATACTTCATTATAATACATAGATTCACAAGTTAACTGTGGCCATTGCAACTTCAACAATGATTCTCCTTCCTCTCTGGCAGAAACTCTGCTGTAAACTTGTCAAGTCACCCGGCATGCTTGTCTGTGATGTTTGAACATGATGGAACTCGACAAACAACATGCTTGAATCCACCCTCAAATTTCACTCTGTCATTGAAGCTATGACTCAAAATCATGAAAACAGACTTTGTGAATTCAAGCTTTTGGATGAAGACTGGGACATTATTACCCAACTCAAGACGTTCTCGAGGTTTTATCTTGCACCTGTTTATTCTCACTTTTAAATTACTGATACTAGTATCAACAGATATTCAAACAAGCAACACTTCTTTTCTCTGTCAAAGACACTCCAAACCTTGCCAATGTGATTCCAGTAATGGATTCTATTGATAGTGCCCTTTCACTCAGTAACACCGAAAAGAAATACAATGATTCAATCTGTCTCGGTGTTTCCCTCGCTCGACAGACACTAAACCGCTACTACAGTAAAACAGACACTTCTGATACATACCAAGTTGCCATGTGTACGTCCTCTCTACCCATATCATTTATCTATGAACTGATATGAAGATTATCCATAGTGCTTCACCCAAGATACAAATCTGTGTACTGGAAGGAACATGATTGGGAGACTAAATGGATTGCTGTTGGGATCAAGATTGCACATAGGATATATGACTCGCCCAAGTATGCCACCACTCCTGATGCCCCGCATGATCCTCTTCCTCAACAACCATATCCTGCTGTCAACTCTGGGTCTTTGAATAACCCCAGGTGTGTGGTCCCAGAGATATATCTGCACAATTATCTGAAAATGTTTCTCACAGGCTAAAGCTCACCTCTTTTTCGAGAACTTGACTGCTAAGCCAAGTATTCCATCACAAACAACGAAGAATGAATTGGACTTCTACCTTACAATGCCACCTGAGTACACTACTGACCCAATTCAGTGGTGGTGGGATCACCGGTCCTCCTACCCTCGCCTTTCATGTATGGCAATGGATTATCTATCAATCCCCGGTATGATTCTGTCTCATCTAAGATTTATCTTCCTAATTCTGACCGACCCAATAGCTACATTGGTGGATGTGGAATGTGTGTTTAGCCGAGGACGAATTCTTGTTTCGCATCTTCGAAATAGATTAGCCCCAGCTTCAATCCATGCTCTTCTGTGCCTAGGATCTTGGAGTCATGCAGACCTACTTCTGGCCTCAGACCTTCAAGAAATAGCAAAGCTTCCAGACCTTAATGGTAGTGTGGAGACTGATATTGACATTAATGATCTTGGAGGTGGTGGGCTTGTGACATTAGCACCTAGTTGAAAGTTGGACTTGCATGTATACCCTCTTAGGTGTAATCTAGCTGGGCCAGCTTATCAAGTCTCAATGACTGAATTATATTCATTATCCGCCCATCTTGCATCATTATACAACCTCCTCAATTATGATTTTATCATCCCAAAGAAGCCAATATGCTCCCTATCTTCAAACCTAAAGTCACACTTGTGCAGCAATGGTGCTTGCCCACTCTGAGCCTCACTCAACACTGTAATCCTCCAGGACGTATGCTATGGAATGAATTGGCCGGGTCATTGACTGATTATCACCTCTGGGGAGGTGGTTGCCTTGCTCGGATTTCAGTAAATGTGAGTCAGGAATATCATGGCCGAGTTGGGATGGAGGAGATGGCAGAACTGAGTTAGATTGGCTGATGCTGAGCTGGGTGCCGCATGAGCTCGGGGGCACCAGCACTAGTGGGTGTGCCACCACTGCCAAATATGGGGGTGGCAGGAAAGCGGGCATGTAATGTATGTAAAGCGGAGAGCGAGAGGGAGTAGAGGGGCACCAGACAGACCGCCTTTCTCTTCCACAGTTCCTAGATGAGTATTAGAATTTGACTATCTTTCAATCATACGAGTCGAAGGTTTGATGGTACATATGAGTGAATATTTCCCCACAAAGTTACGCCCAATGGCACCCCAGTAGAAGTGCCCAGATGTAGCCCCACAAGATCTGCATTGGGAAGGCTCTGTAGCTCTTCATAAAGCGCCATGAGCCTGGACCAATATTCAAGACAGATCTTGAAGACTTCTTGTTCGTTGACAGTGGAAATCTTGACCATATAGAGATGTGCGCTCAACAGCACATCATTGTTAGCTGGATTTCCAATTGCACAAAGGTGGTTACTGCGAAAATTAGATAGGAAGAGTGTGAGATTGAGAACTAGTTCTTGATCCAAGTCACTTGAAGTTGCATATGCTTTCACAATATCTGCAAAGTACACTGGTGAGCCTCTCTGGTCATCTCAGTCCATGGAATTGCATACCAGTTGAGGGGGGGATCTTGGAGATGAGGGAATGAGTCTAAATCGGAGAGACCAATCCAAGAAGGTCTCACCATCTTGGAAATAAGACAACATAGTGCCAAATGTATCATACATTCAGTGCTACGTTGAGGCCAGCAACTTCTGAAAGACATTTGAGTGTGACATTCCAGTATTCTGGAGGTTCGAGGAACTGTGACAGTGGTGAGGATTCTGCAGGCTCCTTGATGAGAAGGGACAGACTTACTCAATTCAAAAGCTGATCAATGATCACCATCTCGAATATGTAGCCTAGAGGAATCCAATGCAAAAATTGTAATGAAGTCTGCAGGGTCAGGTGTTCTTGGAATTGTATGAGGAGTTGCTGTGCCAATTGTTGCTAGAGGGCGGTGGTGGCCTTAATAATGACATCACGGATGATTGACAGGAGTGTCACAGACCTCCAGACCTTGCCAAAAGTAGAATGCCCCAGAGACTCTGTCCAATAGTGCAACATCAGTGTCTTTTGGCGAAGTCGAGGATCACCTAGATAATGCAACCTTTGCGCAGCCCTTACCTCCATCGTGAAATGTTATCGATGTCATCCCATGGATTTGAGGATCCTTGCCAGCCCAGATCTCTCAGTGGGGCAGGCATAGACAATTCACGTTGCATAGAGCAATCCAGCTGGCTGCCATTGGGATGAGAGTTCGGGGGTCACCGGCTGCAATGTCGACAAGGCTGGAAAATTGCAGAAGCAGGTGATTTCCTAATGGACAACACGAATCTCTTGTGCCACAATGTCTCACTGGCCAGATCATCCAACATTGCCTCTCGCTTTCCCTCCTGGCTTATAAAATGGATGGATCTGGGGGTCCAATCTTCAGTCACCCTTGAATTTGAAGTGGACGGATGCTGAGATACATATGGCTTTTATAGGGGCGTCCTCTCATCTCTTTCCTAAGCCCATTGCTTGCAGAAATAGGACAGTGCCTCGAATTTAGCTCGAGTGCCAGTCCTGGTGGACAATGATTAAGATGAAGCCACATTGCCTGATGTAGGTTGCTTGAGCTCCGTGCACGGTGTAAGCAGGTAACTGTGGAAGAAACCAGCTACAGTCCGCGAAATGGAAACAAGGACAAAGAAGGGGGATCACGGGGCCAATCCGAACGTTAGGGTCCGAGGGAAGGAAGGGTCTTTGGACGGGTAGAATTGTCCTGTATAGACGGAGCCTATCCAGACAATAAATGAAGGGGTTGTTAAATCAGAGAATCACACTCTAGGTCCTCCTCTTGAGAGCCTATCAAAAGTGTGATAAGTTGGGTTTGAGATGTGGAATTTACCCTAACACCAGCAGCAGTTCAACTAGCTTTTCAACTGGAGATGGGGGAAAGACGATAGAAATTCGCATCTCCTGCACTTAATATACATCACAGAAAAATGCTATGGTAACCGGCGGAAAGATGGGATTAAGGCGAAAATGAGGAAAAAGAAATCAAGTCAAAAGCTTCAAAACTGAAGGAGATATTCAATTAACAAGTGAGAATGGGAGAATATGGCTTAACCAAGGTATTCCTCCTCTTCTACTGGACCAAATCCCTTGAGGAATGGTGGAACTGGTTGTCCTAGATGTACCCTCCATCGGATATAGGGTGCCGGAACCATAATTGCCTTTAGTAATCAGAAAAGCGGAGGTAAAAGTGAAATGAGCCATGGGGAGACTAAATTACAGAATGCCGAGTTCTTATCCGCTCGTTTTGCCCTTGGTACTGTTCGATGCGGATTTTTAGCGTCTTTCCAGGGGTGATCGTTTCGAACGAATCGGATCAAAACTGATGGAGTTATTCGCGAAATACTGAAGAATAGTGTGGAACATGAGGTAAAGTCGACCTGGAGGATGCAGTTCTCATCCGATAAACGTGTGTGTGGTACCGTTAGACAGGTATTAATCGTAGCTTTCTGGGCGCTGTCTTGCCGAGTCGATCCGATCGAAATTGGTGGAGATATTTGCGAAATACTCCTTGAGAGTATTGGAATAGCCCCTATTCCACATGTGACAAGTCCGCGAGTCAAAGTGGGAGTCGTGTTATGTAATACAAGGTCAAATACCGCCCTTGAGGCAATTGGATAAGCCGGTGGTGATACAATAGATGGACGAAAGTAAGCAAGTTGAATTGCTATAGCCTGGTTGAACTGGCTTGGAGATAAGTACAAATTTGATGGCCTGTTGAAGTGCCAAGGACGGACAAATAATTGTCTCGTATATAGGGTGGAGGAAAAGTAAAAAAGGACCACGGATCCTGGGATGTGAATCCATGCTATTTGACGGCCAGAGGAATAACGAGTGTGGATACGAGAGAAATGTAAGAATATGGATTCGTTTGAGGAGGTAATTGGGCCCGGATGAGGTATGTACGTAATGGGATTTTATCCCTCCAACAACGGGCCTGATATTGAGACCCTAAGACGGGGTATCGATTGGTCGATCAATCGGTTGGTCCTGATGAGTGGCCTTTCACCCGAGATAGTGGCAATGGGATGTATAGGATGGGTTGGTTGTGATGCTAATTATGTACTGTGTACAGAAGACGTGAACAGGGACAAGGTGGATCTCACTTCTAATGTACACATCCGACGATGGCCTTGGTGATACTGTATGAAATGATATGTAGTCATGTATAATTATCGAGCCCATGGAATCGATTGACCCTCATCTTGCGCATTCTACGACTGTGCTAGCAAGTGACGCCAGTGCATCCTTGGCGTCTGTGTGAGGTAGCTGATCTAGCACCTCCAGTGCTTTGTTACTGTACTCTTTTGTGAGATTCCACTGTTGGAATAAAATAAAGAGTTAATTATGTAATCAGCCCGAAGTGGCAATACCCCCTGTTTGGACTTAACGCCGTATCAAGCGCGACTCCTCTACCACCCTCTTATGGTAATAATATACCTAAGAGAACATTCTGTATCCTTCTTGTTGATGCCAGTAGTATAGTACCCGAACATTCTACTATTCTCATGTAGTTTCTTTAATATCCTGTACACAGTATAAAAGGGCGAGCTTGAGCTCGCCTACAGAAAAAAGGACTCTAATAATAATATCCTTCCTGCTAATTCACCCGAGCAACTAGGGCTCTCCGGTCTATCGAATTCGCTCACGTCTGCTTAGTCATCAAGGGGAAATACCATTCTCATCCGTAGCCTCACACAAGGTTATGGGCCCATCGCCGCTCCTATAATAAAAAACATTTACCCCTATATCTTTGACACTACCCGTAACACCTTACAGCTATGAGCGACGAATTCAAGATCAGGATAACGAAATTAGCAGCAGACGGGGCCAATTGGGTCACGTACCGTGACCGAATTATGTGGGCTCTGGACGCCAAGGGGCTACTTGAGCACCTTTCGAATGACACGATTACGTCAGATTATTCCGGGGCCGGTACAGTAGACGGGCTTACGCCGGAAGCAAGATGGAGAAGGGATGAGGCCATGGTAAAGCAACTAGTGGCAGGCTCGGTCCCAGACACGGTGTTCGGCCAGATTAAGGCCGGATTGAAGGCAAAGGAGGTGTGGGAACAGCTCCGGGCCTTGTACGAAGGGCGATCTAAATTAATTTTGGTCGACTTACGTAAACGATTACAAAATACACGCTGTGGCGCAGACGATGATGTCCGGGCGCATTTCGATAAACTCGCGGATTTAAAGGAGCAATTGGCGGCCATGGGGGCCACAATTTCAGATGAAGAATACGGAAATACATTGTTGGGATCACTCCCGGATTCATACGATAATACGATAAATTCAATTATGGCCGCAGCGGATCTTAGCGGCAAGTCCATTACCCCGCCCTAGTAATTCGACTCGTGACAGACGAGTACGACCGACGATCCCTAAAGAAAGGAAAAGGGAAATCTAATAATAGTGAAGAGGCATTTTACTCTAATGGTCAGAGAAGGAAGGCCGGGAAGAATGTGGAGTGCTTTAATTGCCACAGGAAAGGGCATTATAAAGCGGACTGTTGGGCGAAAGGGGGAGGAAAGGAGGGACAGGGGCCACAGTGGTCCACAAATCCCAGGGCGGGTGCAAAGGAAAGCACAGCCACGGCCACAGAGCATGCCGACGTTGAGGCATGGGCTGTAATTGAGGCCACTAGGCCAGAGACGAATACCGTGGCCACGACGAATTCACAAATAAATACCCCTGTTTACACCGAATTATACGACTCAGGGGCAACAAGGCATATGTCGCCGTACAAAGAGCAATTCACTAATTATCGCTCTATTGACCCTCGCCCAATTACCGCAGCCGACAAACGAATATTTTATGCTATTGGCACTGGTGATTTAAAAATACAAGTGCCAAATGGCGGGAAATTCACCCCGGTTATATTACGTGATGCCCTACATGCTCCAGAAATGGGACTCACCGTCGTCTCAATTAATCGGATTATGAAAGCAGGTCACAGGGTCTTATTCGACGGAACCTCGTGCAAAATAAAGAATCCCAAGGGCGTAATTATTGGGGAAATTCCAGTAGGCAACAATGGCCTATATAAAGTTGAGCATGCCAATGTGGCTGCTAGTGCTGGGGATGAAACAATTAAGCTCTCGGAGCTTCATCGGAGGTTGGGCCACATCTCAATCGACTCAATCCGTTCCCTCGTCAAAAATAATGTTATCCAGGGCATTAAACTCATGGATGACATTACAGAATTTTCCTGTGATTCATGCGAGTATGGAAAGGCCACAAGGAAAATAATAAAAAAGGAAAGAACAGCACCCCTTGCATCTTCCTTTGGGGAAGAAATACATACGGACGTCTGGGGGCCATCCCCCATTAATTCGCTAGGCGGGCGACCATATTACATAACATTTACGGATGACGCAATGCGATATACAAAAATTCAGGTCATACGGACAAAAGACGAGGCCTTTAATGCATACAAAGACTTTGTAGCATGGGCAAAAACCCAACATGGAGTTCAAATTAAAAGACTTCGGTCTGACCGCGGGGGCGAATATACGAGTACCGCGTTCGGCACATTCTTATGTAATCAGGGGACAGAACGACGATTAACTACACACGATACTCCACAACATAATGGAGTTGCCGAGTCCCTAAATAGAAGAATCCTTGAACGAACCCGCGCTATGCTACATCAATCCGGATTACCCAAAAATCTGTGGGGGGAGGCAGTGAATTGGGCCGTATGGCTCAAGAACCGTACTTCCACACAGGTTTTAGGGAACATGACCCCGCTTGAACGACTCACAAAAGAAAAACCGAATTTAGGAAATGTTCCTGAATGGGGCCAACGAGTCTGGGTCCATAATGATTCAGGATCCAACTTGGACGAACGGGCAAATGAGGCATTTTGGGTGGGCTATGATAATGACAGCCCCCATGCCCATAGAATTTATTGGAAGGGATGGAATAAGATTTCCGTCGAACGAAATGTCAAGTTTGTGACGCCGACAATCGAAATTCCATTTGATATGCCCAGCTCGACCTCAAGGCAAAATGCCATATCCTCCACCCCCTATATAAATCCAGATCAGGAAACTGCCAATACTGATCCTAATGGCTCAGATGACGAAAAAAGCATTAAATCTGGCCCATCTACCCCCATTCGCCCCTATATTCCATTAGAAACCCCTCCCGCGCCGAAAAAGACCCGGCCCGCTGAACCCGAGCGATGTTCAGAACGTGTCCCAAAACCCTCGCAGTATGTACAACGCCTCGAACAGGGCGAAGGTACTGTACATGGGTATATGAATTCCAAGCCAGACGATAAAATACCCAGCGTCAGGGGGAGCACTGCCACCCCTGAAGTCAATCTTGCAAATGACGCCGTGTATCACATGGAATTCAATGACGCTGTCTACGGGGCAATACAAGACATTGATGGCGATCCCAAGTCCTTGGAGGAGGCGAAATTAAGAACGGATTGGCCAAAATGGAAAGAGGCCATTGACATAGAACTCAAAACCGTTAAAGACACCGGAACTTGGGAGGAAGTGCCGCGGCCACAGGGCAAAAATATTGTCAACTGCAAGCTTGTATTCAAAATAAAACGAAAAGCCGATGGTACTATCCAAAAATACAAGGCATGGCTTGTAGCCCGTGGATTTACTCAAATATACGGTGTTGATTACTACGAAACCTATTCCCCGGTGGCACGACTTGCCAGTTTCCGCACGATTATTGCAATGGCCGCGGAGAAAGACTGGGAAATCAATTCATTCGACTTTAATGGCGCTTACCTAAACGGTGAATTAGACACAGACGAAGAGATATACATGCAATTTCCCCCTGAATATAAACCTCATGGGAAGAACACTATTCTGCGATTACGAAAGACACTCTACGGTCTTAAACAAGCCGGAAGACGATGGTATGACTCGCTTTCACGGGCGCTTAATGATCTCGGATTTAGTGCAAGTCATGCCGACCCCGGTGTTTTCCATATACAAACAAATGGAGAGAAATTAATATTGGCGATTCATGTCGACAATTGTACATTCACCGGCGCATCAAGAAAATTACTTGATGAATACAAAAGAAAAATCAATGAAAAATACGCCATTACAGACCTAGGGCCACTACATTGGCTATTAGGAATTAAAGTCGAACGAGACCGCGATCTACGGACAATCTGATTATCCCAAACATCGTATATCAACTCAATAGTTACCCGATTCTCCCTCGGCGATGCAAAATCCGTTAACACTCCAATGGAACCAGGAGCTACATATGCCCAAATTGATAATGAAAATAATCCTCCGGATATTGAACGGATGAGGCGTACCCCTTATCGCGAGGCTATAGGAAGCCTTATGTATGCGTCTGTGGCCACAAGGCCGGACATTTCTTTCGCCGTATCCACGTTATCCCAATTCCTTGATAATCCAGGACCGATACATTGGGAGGCAGTTAAACAGGTTATACGATACTTAGCCAGAACAAAACAATATAATCTCGTATATGGCACTGAGCCACACGATTTACTTGGTTTTACGGATGCCGATGGGGCCACACAAGACCATAGATGCGCGATCTCCGGATATGCGTATCTAATTAATGGTGGAACCGTCTCATGGAGTTCAAGAAAACAAGAACTCGTTACTCTATCAACTGCCGAGGCAGAATACGTCGCCGCGACTCATGCGGCAAAAGAGGGCATATGGCTACAAAGCCTAATTGCCGAATTATTCCATTTTTCCCTTAAAACTACGACTCTCTATTGTGACAATCAAGCCGCGATAAAACTCGCTATGGGTGATAATTATCACGCCCGAACCAAACACATTGATATCCGATTTCATTTTATCCGCCAGACCATTAAAGACGGGTCATTTAATTTTGTTTACTGCCCTACGGAGCACATGACGGCCGATATTCTTACGAAAGCACTCGCGGGTGCAAGATCGGACCGCCACGTCGCCGGACTTGGATTGTGTCGCGCTTGAGGGGGAGTGTTGGAATAAAATAAAGAGTTAATTATGTAATCAGCCCGAAGTGGCAATACCCCCTGTTTGGACTTAACGCCGTATCAAGCGCAACTCCTCTACCACCCTCTTATGGTAATAATATACCTAAGAGAACATTCTGTATCCTTCTTGTTGATGCCAGTAGTATAGTACCCGAACATTCTACTATTCTCATGTAGTTTCTTTAATATCCTGTACACATTATAAAAGGGCGAGCTTGAGCTTGCCTACAGAAAAAAGGACTCTAATAATAATATCCTTCCTGCTAATTCACCCGAGCAACTAGGGCTCTCCGGTCTATCGAATTCGCTCACGTCTGCTTAGTCATCAAGGGGAAATACCATTCTCATCCGTAGCCTCACACAATCCACGTCCTCTCTAGTGCGTTTGAGTGCATGACAAGTGTGCGGGCCTATGTCAGAGGAAGGACAAGTATAGTTCAGAATGCAGTTCGAGAGCAATAGAATATTTAGAAATGAACCCACCCATTCAATGTCTCCCTTGTGTTTGAAGTGCCTTGCTACGAGCTGCGCCATCTCTGGGTGTTCTTCCCATGTGTACAATGTAGGTGCTGTGGCTAGCCCTAATTTGAGGTCAGTTCCATACCCTGGTTTCCCCAGAGCACTCGAAGGGGAGAAGTCAAGCACGTCATCAACAAGCTGTTGCATCAGACTAGAGGTTTAAAACCATTGTAAGGCTGTAGAAGCAACAACATACCTGGAATGCGATCCCAAGATTTCTCCCATAGGCATAGGCTACATCTTTATGTAAGCATCTCATCCACCTCTGAACCTGGCAAGGCACCTCCTAATACAACGCTAGCATGGGCGAACTTGGCCATTAAGCTTGTGGTCTTCAAATACGACTTCCATATATATGTCGTCCACACCTGCTCGCCTAGGACAGGGACTACAGGAGTGCCAGTACCCCCCTGACTTATTTCTCCCCACATTTGCAAGACCTCTCCCTCGACCAGATTGGACAAAACAGTTGCAACTAGCTCAACTGCCTCGTTCTCCCCTTTGCATCAACATTCAAGAAGGGTGCCTTTACTTCGCTACACCCCATCCTTGTGACCTAGAACAGGAATTCATTGGAGTTTTAATCAACTGCGCTTCAAAGACCACGATGTTCATCCGCGAGATGGCGGCAGATAGACATATTTGTGTGTACCGTACTCCCATCACATTTCCTGACTCAACTTCCTCTCCAACTACACTCAGGTACATGTGCATGTTACATCTGCCCCCCGCTCCATACCATCAGTGCAGATTGTCCAGAAGATAATCTCTACCTGGTCCAAGAGGTCACCTCATGCCCTGGACCCCACTGCAGACCCTTATTTTTAGACCGGCACTGTCGCGAGCTTGTGCAAGAGCATCTTGCTGCTCAACTGATACATCTGGATGAAGCAAGCCTAGTGCACTCACTTTCATGATCATTCCAGTCTGTCGAATTGGGTTGAATTGCTTCACACATTTATGCAACATTCGCTTTGACGGTGGTGTACAATCAATATCTCAAACTCATCATGAACACGATCGAGCTCCTCCGTGTTTTTGTGCTATCCAATCAGCTTAAAATCCAAGTATGTCTTCATTATTCCACAATTGTGTAAATAGTGACGCCTGCCCTGAAGTCTCCAAGCCCATGTTCAACCCATCACAAGGTCTTTACTGCATATTGATCTGATGATCACTCGACTTTTGAAGGGATCAAGATATTCATGACAACCCAGAATCTTTGGATTGGACAGCGGAAGATGAACACCTTGTGTATGAGCCCTTTGGCCCCTTCCCACCTAACTACTTAGTGTCATTAGTTTTGAGTTGCTGTCCCTCTCCTCTCCTTTCAGCCACTCTCTCTTGTTGCATAATTTGAGGCACTATATATAGCAAATTACAGTCATTCAACAAGATTCAGACTCAGTGCCTTATTGGTGCACCTGCTACTAGGCTGCTAGTGGCAGCAAGAGTGCAAGACCACATGTGCTGAGTATGAAATCATCATTCCTCTGGTATCAGGGATCCCACGGGAACCCCGCAGGGTCCCCCGGGTTTTTCAACCCCATCTTGATTCCCACGGCTTTTACCCCCGTGAGTCACGGGGGCGGGTTTTTGAACCTGCAGGGGAGGAGGTCAAAAAATCCCCCAGGGGGGCCCCGTGCAACACCCTAGGCTGATATTTGGCATGCATACTCCCCATATATGTATTAAACTATTGGCATTATATCAGAGCAACATCTGTTCTACATCTTATATAATTGAATTTTGGTCTTCCTCCCCCTCCCCCTCAATTTCAACCACTTCCACACATCCAATGTATTTCATTTTTGGATATAGTCAGTGTTATAATATTCTAAGCCTATTCCACCTAGTTTGGCCCTAATGTGGAGTGTTTTCCTTGACTCTTACATTTATGTAAGAGAGGGTATTAGAGGGAATTTCATCATCACAAGACCATTTTCAATGTCCATGGCTGTGTAGTTATTGGTAGTGCTCTCCATCCCAAGGCCCTACATCTCTGGCTACAACAAGGTGGAGGAGGAGCTGCTGGTCTTGCTGTGCTCAGAGTCTTCCTCAATAGGCCAGAACTCAAAGGTCCCAATGCTCCTTGGGAGATTCATGCATTTGAAGCAGGAAGGACATTGGAGGAATGTGGATGAATGAAGATCCCAGTAAAAGTGTGGTCTATTCTGGCTCCAGCAATCCTATCCCCCCAATGCCACCATACAACTCTCATCCCATAATCACTTTTCATGACTTCTTATTCCCTCTGTTAGTTCAGTTGTATCTGAACTAAGGGTTGGTATGGGACCAGAGCATGGAGGAGGTTCCAGATCCATGGGATTAACCCAGTCTGTAGGACTAAGGCCAGTCCACCTAGCCTGACAGGCTAGGAGCTCTTGAAGAGTCAGAGTTTCTATTCCCATTAGGGAAAAGTAAGAGGACTTAGCCATAAGGCTGGGAGTCACACAGTGTGTAGTGCATAGTCAACCAATCTGTGACTCTTATGAGACAGACAGTTGAAGGTAGAAAAGATTACACTGCCCCAGGCATTTCCAGGGCTTTTCCCATACAGCTTATGTAACTAAGGAGACTATGTATGGGAAGGAGGGAGGCAATTCCTGGGGCAGCACCAAACTCCCTGTGGGAGAAGCTTTCCACCAGTTTACATGTAGAAAGCTATAGTAAAATCAATGAAAAGGAATAGAATCACCACATGGCTTAAGGGACTCCTGACACCACTAACACCCTCCTTCTACATCTCTCTTTCCTCCTGCTTCACATGTCCTCAAAAACCCAGATGCTGGTGATGAGCGAGTGCTCCTCAGCATCAGTGAGTCCTTGGGAGTCTCCATGTGACCTGGTGTGTTGAATTTTCTTCCATTGCTGGCCATCATCATGCCATGTTGTCATGTTTCAACACTAGCAGAAATCACATTTCAGCTGGAGAACCTGGAAAGCAGAACCCCCCCTGTTTATTGGCTTGTTCGACTCATTGGATTTGGTAAGTCAATGATCATCCACTCAGATTCTTAGCAATCAACCACCAAGAACTTGGAAATCCAGTTGTATTTTAAGACTGTAAATTCTCTTGTCATCATAAATACTATTCAAGGGCACTTCAAATAGAAGCAGTGTTGATGAAAGTAGTAGGACACAAGAGAAAAACTGAGTAAAATTGATGAAGTATGAGCAAAGTTGCTCTGGTGATTAGAGTTAGGGATTGGCACTTGTTGCCACTACCAATACATTTATGGTAGGCTTTTGTTCCCTTTTTGCCTCAAAAGGGAGTTCAATGCCTATAAGTAAACAAAATAAGCTGATTCTTGGCACATATTTATTTAATTACACAATCATACTCCATGCAAATTTCAAGTCCATATCTTGTCTGTAGGGGGAGTAAATCAATTTTCAGTGTTGAAACCTATTTGCCTCATATCTCTGTACCTACTGGATGGATTTGACTGAAAATTGAATATGTTCTTCACCTGAGCAGTATCTAATCACATGCCAAGTTTCAGAATGATCTGCTCAGTGGGTATCTTTTGGCAATTTTCACTGCCTCTGGCATCCATTGTCCAGTTCCCTGCCCTAAAGCAGATGGATTGGGATAATATTTGGCACATAATTAGTACATTATATCATCATACTCTGTGAAAACTTTCATGTTCCCATGTATTCTTTAAGGGGAGGAAATTAATTTTCAGTGTCCAAACTTGGTCTCCTCATATCTCAATACCTACTGATTGGAATTGGCTGAAATTTTAATATGTTCTTCCCCCTGATATTCCCCAATCATGTGCCTAATTTCAGAGCAAACTGCCAAGCAGTTTGGACCTGGAAAGCTCCACAATTTATGGTATTCATTTTACTTGCCCCATCTCTCCAGGCACTAGCCACTTGCTCTGGGCCTGGTTTCTTCACTCATCCAGGGTCTAGTTCCTTTGCCCAAGTCCACTTTGCTTCCGGTTTGACTCTGATCCAACCCTATCTTAGTTTCATTTCCCTTTCATTTCCCATTGCTTCTGGTTTGCCCCCTGGCCGAGTTCCTGTTCCTGTTCCTGTTCCCGTCCCCCTTGTAACCACCCACAGTTTAGCAATCACTCCCCCGTAGTATAGTCATCATGTATAAGTAGTCCGAGAGCGAAGTCCAGAGACCCCAGCTTTGGTCTCTCAGGATTTCCGCTGTTACTCCAGACTACAGGTCAGCCTTCATGTATTCTGTATTCATATTACATAATCTCAGGATTTCTGCTGTTACTCCAGACTACAGACTACAGCTCCGAGTATTATCCAGTCGACTCCACGAGCTTAAGGACCACTGTGCTCATTTCCACCTAGTCCCTTCCAGGCTGCTGGACTGCTCCTCCAACAACCCTAACCTCCTTATCTCATTCTTGCCCGGATTCTTGTGGACTTAGCTGGACTTACACCGGACTTAGCCAGAATTATTTGTGTTTACATTTGTTTGGTGCCCTCGTCGCAGTGTGGCCCTGACAGGGTCCCTCCACCCATCCCAGGCACCTCCCCCTGGTCCTGGGCCTCCATTGGGCTGGATGGCTAAATATTATTTGGATGTACTTCATCCAATTTCTGCATTTAGGCTTTTTCTTAAATAAGAAATACTTTATTATGTAACATGTCTAGACATCTCTAGGTGTAGATTAGTAGACAGACATGCACAGGAGCAACCACAACTATTGATTTAGACAGCATTAGACTCCATGAGACACCTAATGATGTTGTCCAAGCAGTTGCCTTTGTTTTGATTTGGACACTAGTAGACACACAATGGTGCCACAATTATTGACCTAGACACCATTAGACATCTCTTAGTCCTGCAACCTGAGCAAGTGCCTTTATGTCAAAATGTTTTATTTAGACACCATTAGACACCACCTAATGATGTCACCTGAGCAGGGACCCTTATGTCAAGGTTGATTTAGACATTACTGTGCACACATCCACAAGAGTACCACAAGTGTTGAATTAGACACCATTAGACACCATCTAATGATCTCCCCCTGAGCAGATGCCTTTGTTTTGATTTAGACATTAGTAGACATGCATCCAAAATAGCACCATTATTATTGGATTATTATTGGATCTAGACAACATTAGACACCTATTAGTACTGCCACCAGAGGTCTTGGGCTCAAAATGTTGATTTAGACACCAGTAGACACACAGTAAGGATGATAGACACCTCTAAGGCTCCAGAAAATATCTTATTAGACATGCCTAAATTAGACCTGTAACACTCTCCAGTTGGTGAACAAACCCTCCTGGGTGGTGCCTGTGGCAGGCTATTTTAGACATGTCTATATAGTGAACTTAGAAAAAAAAATTCCCTCAAAATACCCCTCAGGCATGTCTTAGACATGCCTATATTCAGAACACCTCTTAGGTGGTTTGCAGATGCAAGCTCAAACCACCTAAGGGGTACTATTTTGAGGGTGCATTAGGTGGCAGTAAGAGGCAATCTGTTGTAGCCAAGTCTACTACAGAAGCAGAGTACATTGCTGCTAATGAGGCTGGCTCTGATGGTGTCTGGTTTTGGAATTTCATGTCTGAACTAGGATATCCTGCATGTGGTGCAATGACTTTGTGGCTTGACAATCAGTCAGCTACCAGAGTTGGGAAGAACCCAGAGCACCATAATCAAATGTGGCATCTGCTGCCTAAGTACCATTGGCTTCAGGAACAGGTGGAGGACAAGGTGTTTTCACTTGAATATGTTTCTACTTCTTTGATGAGGGCAGATGTTCTTACAAAGCCCCTTGAGACAGTAGCCCATTCATGAGTACTTTCACTTCTTGGGCTTGTTTCTCACTCTGCTTTGTAAAGTAGGAGTGTTGAAGTTATGCCCTTGTATTACTTGTTTTGTGCTATTGTTGTTTTTGGTTCCTGTTTACAGTTGTTGTGATGGAGGTGGATATGGATTAATTCTTCCTACATCAAGACTGAAGCCAATCCACTCCAGTTGCACTCCAGGTGACTGTAGGCCTTTCCCATCACTCTACTTGAACACTATTTTGAGGGTGCATTCAGTGTGCAAGTTGGTTCTGCTGTCCTTACTGATAATGCTTCCAGGACTGAGCTGCTGCCAGGAGAGCCAGAATTCCACCCAAAAACAGCTTACACCCTTCCTCACACTTGCCAAGTACTTGCGGGAGGCTCTAGTTCCACAGGAATACCAGTACTGTGTGTGAGTCTATGGAAGAAATTTGGCGTAATATCGGCGTGCCGATGAAAAAATATGGTCTCATGTGTGCTGAAAATGTGGAGCCAGCGCCGGTCGACCTAGAATTGAGACGGCACCGCCACACGTGCACCTCATGACAATTAATGTCTCTTGTGGCTTCGGCTCCGAGTCACCTTGTACAACTGGCTTCAGCCAATGGGGATGAACCCGAGATATTAGGTGCGAGTTGAAAAATGAGGTGGAGTTCACATACGACAGGACCACCCCACGTATATTTAATGCTTGCCGTCGGAATCAGACGGAAGTTGTACGGAGTCCCCCGAAGCCACGGCTCCGCAGGGTTGTACTTCCATGCGCAGTTCCGGACCACGTATCCAGTGGCCGCCGAAATGACTCTGACGGTACAGTTTCCGAGTCAAATACGGGGAAACTTCGAACGGGGACTTCAAAAAAATTCTCAAACATTTCCATGATAGGCAGGTTCTATTTCCTCAAACCTCCAAAAAGTGCCCGCCACCTTCATGTCGGTCTTCCTGACCTCTCGTATGTAAATATAAGAGTCGGGGGAAAGTGATCGAGTCATGCTGAAGCCACTGTCGTTGCACTAGTACTCCATTGGTAAAACTGGTGTAAATGGGGGAAACTGCGGCCTCTAAAAAATCTATTTTGGGACAAAAGAATGTCCCAAGAATTCTCTCCGGTGTGCGGATTACGATGGACTTGGACGTGTTCTGTCCTCGCCTGCCGTTCTAAGCGGGCTACCTTGTTATCCCAATGAGGTCGCCCTAGGTGATACTCTGTTCTTTCATCAGGAGGCTACTCCATCACCAAGGCCTCAACTCACCAGAACATTGGAATCACGTGCTGAGATCCATGCGCAGTGGCATCGCTTTCCGTTGGCCGTAGGGAAATCCCAATGCTTTCAGAGAGATGTAAGTTCGTTATAAATCCTACAGACCAAATCCCTCCCGTCTCTCACTCTCACCGCGGAAAACGCCCTAACAATGGGTGATTATGACGATCAGAGCCCGTATCACTATCCATCCTCCAACGGTTTGTATCAAGGTGGCCCAACCAAATGGGTCGCCTACACCTTTCTCATCCTTTTCAGTCTGTCAACGGGTGAGTGACCAAGCAATTAGCGCCAGCGATCTCCAATACAAGGTTTAACCCTTGGGGTTTTGCAGCCCTCCACCTCGGTCAAGCTATTTGGACGAGGCGCTGGTTCATGATCTGCACGGTATTTATCTGCGGAATTGGGGAAATTCTTGGGTGGTCGGGTAAGGGTTCGCTTGATACCCTATTTTTCACCAGTCCGTTCAAGTTTCCACTGCAGCACGGCTATGGAGCGCGTATAATCCGATGAATAGCACACCTTTTACTATGCAAATCTCGACGACCATCATAGCGTACGTTTTTTGTATTTGATTCATTTCTCATTCAAAGGACTGGTTCACTTTTTCGATTTCTAGTCCCACTGGCCTCGCGGCAGCTGAATTCTTGACTTTAGAGCGTATCATCAAATTAGTCGGACCGCAATATAGTCGTCTCACCCCCAGGATGTGTACGCCATGGCGATTCATATGGAGTCCCAATCGAGATGCTGAACCTTTCGGCATGCAGACGCTGCCATATTTCTGACAACGGATCTTATCGCTCTGATCGTCCAGGGTGTCGGGGGTGGTATTGCATCCTCTGCCAATACGGATGCTGGTGCAGCGGATGGTGGTCACATCATGCTCGGCGGGATTATCTTTCAACTCGGTGCGTAATGGCCTTCTTTCCGATCCCGCCCTTTCAGTCGGTGACGAGCCCACGGTTCTCCCTAGTCACTATCTTCATGTTCTCCCTCGTCTCGGGCAACTTCTCTACAATGCTTGGATCAACAAATCTGTTCGTCAGTACTTTGTGGTTTCCCCGCATAAAGCCGACCCGAAGAGCGACAATTCTCCGGCCTGGAGAAGGCCCGTCCCAAGTTCACCAAGCACATTATGATGCAGATCGCAGCTTTAATCTTCATCACTACCTTGCTCATCATTCGATCAATATACCGAACCATCGAGGTATGGTTCTCACTTGTTCCCTGTAATTGGTGTTCTATACTAATCGCCACTCCTCTCCTAGCTCATCAATGGATGGGGTGGGATCCATTATCACGACAGAGCGCTATTTCAATTGGCTGGATGGCGGGGCCATCGTGGTGGCCATGTATACTTTGAACATCTTCCACCCCAGTTGGCTCCTGTATAGAACAGACTCATAAAACTTCTAGACTCCACAGACTCCACTCTCGCATTTTCCTTTTTGTTTTTCACCACACTCTCTTTGTTACTAGCCTCAACATGAGCTCATTTGTATTGCCATACCGATTTCGTGGGCAACTCTAGTGCCTCAATATCTACCCTGTCTCGGGATACGGTCTGCTCCGCGCCCCAACAACCGACGGTCCGATAGGACGACCATCAACCCGGCATTACAGTATATGTATATATATATATATTGGGAATTGGATTTGATAGGCGCCGTGACTTTTCATTTTGTCACATAGGGGGCGCCTACGGATGCATTGGCGCTTGCAATGCGCTTCGAGGGCACATCTTGAAAGCACGGGCTGTCGACACTTGGAACGGATCGCGCACAAGATTGATATATGATTCTGGGAGTACAGTACACACAAGCCATGGAAACAGGGGAGACAAGAGGCACAGAGAAAGGGAAAGGGGACATGTCAAGAGTGTGGAGACAAGTGGAGGCACATAGTTCAGTTCATAACAGAAAGTAGATAAGCAGGTAACCAAGATCAACAGTTGGGGAGGTTCAAACCCTCACTGGTCTCCGGCGTTGACCAATCTGTGCAAGAGCAGTGGCGTTGTGACTAGAATTGTTGAGAATCGAGTATCCACGACGTTTGTGGGATTAGGTGACCAATGTACATAAGACCTCGCGGCCAAACTGGCCTCCCATTGCGTTCGATAAAGACGGAATAACGCCATAGCAGCACGGGCATCCTTAACCTATTCAAAGCCAATGATCCTTTGAATTTCACGGCAATCAAGGAAGAGGGCAAGAACCGGACTCACGCTAGAGTGTTCTCCTGGTTGGACGTCGATACCAAATTCCACGCTGCAAAGGGTTTTTAAGCCGATCGTTTGTGGACCATGTCTCTCTTTGACCTGCGGGCATTGTTGGGTGTCACGAATATATTCGCTGGGATGGGAATACCTCAAACTCTGCGGAATCCTCATGTCAGTACGCAAATCAAATGACAATCGGGATCACGCACTCGAAGATCATTATGAACGGCATGCCCAATTAATATTCGGTTTCGGAGGAGGGAGATAACCTGGTTACGAACAACAGAGAAGGGAAGCGCCGAAGGTCCGACGACGTCCTCAGGTCTGACGCCACTAATTGCGGTGCGGTAGTCAGTGACGGGTTCGTGCTGTTGGACAAATGTATCCAGAAGCACATGGCCATAATAGTTGACGATCGATACTCGAGCGAGGGAAGAGCGACTTTCGAAAAGGAGGGAATTCTGCCGTCTCGACTTGAAGAGGGGTCCAACGCCAACCATCTCACAGTCAAGGGATACATATGGCCCGATGTCGAGCAGAGGAGGCTGAGGTGGAAGAATACCCATGATAAGGAGCTTAAGGTCAACGAGATTCTCGAAATGGGGGTAGACGGTCCCTCTAAAGGGGCGCATGCGTAATGTGAGTTACAGGCGCGAGGATGATTAAAGACAGTGGCAAACCGAAGAAAGGGAGGCCAGTGACAATAGGACTTCATGTGAAACGTGTTGAGACCTTGACGACGGAGGCTTAGTCTGCTCCGGGTCAGAAACTTTCACTGAATCGAAAGGAGGGGAAGAGGGGGCCTGAGAGACCGAGGTCTTCATTAGTGCACACAAATCAAAAAAAAAGGTGACATACTCCTGGACATTAAGAGACGCGAACTGGAAAATAATCCCTTTCTCGGATGTCCTATTCTTACTCTGTTTTCCTTTGGTCATGGTTCACAGATGGGGGTCAACCAATGAAGACCGTAAGGGAATTGGCGCAGATTTGGGGAGAGTCCCTGAATGGCTGTGGCGTCCGCGGCAGTCCTGCATAGGCTGCCACTTGGAGGCAACGTGGCCACCGTGAGCGGTAAAAGTAATTCAGTCTGAGTCTGCGGGCGGCGCAGGTTTTTGCACCCGGAAGCAAAATTTAACCCCTTGAAGGATCATTGCGTATACCTAAGGCGATGTGATACCCGCAGGACGCCCAAGCATCTTCTCCGGCCTGTTTGAACATGAGAGGCTCTTGTAGATAGTTAAATCCTCATTCTGTAGTTGTGGCTGTACTTGGAATCATTGTCTCTCATTCATAAGTGCTTCTCAACCGCTACAATTTAACATTAAAGCCGACATTCTTGCCTCGAAGGATTAAAAGGCATGACCCAAAAGGAGGTCCATTCAGAACGAAACGGCCTCCACCATGAAAAAATGTGTCGCCCACGTCGGAGTGCTATTTGTATTAGGTCATGCAACTGGTGACACTGGCCTCCGCGTCGGGGATAGTTAGAAAGTTGTGTGTGGCGTATTTCCTAATCTCTTAGTATCCAGTGGTACGTTCGTATAGCATGGAACATTATAAATATGAATGCAACCAGGACATCGTTGGGTAACACAATACAGACAGCTACAGACCCACTTAAAGGCCCAAGGCACCACAACATCGGCAAAGATTCAGAGGCCCTGTATTACACCCTATAGATAATTCAAATCGATTAGATGGGATGTGTATAGGTCAAGAACATAACTGGCATACGAGTCATCTAGAGAGAAGTGAGATAAGAGAGTGCAGAAACTGTGCAGCCGCAATGACTACGTACCATCATATAGGAAATGGGTATTCTTTGGAGAGAGGGGGGCATTTTTTACATATCTATCGTTGCCCTCCGGCCTGTGGATCCACGGTAAAGTGTAAAATCGTCCTCACGCACGGCGAGACGGATACGTACCGCTCCTTCTTCTGTGCAACATGAATGGCATCCTCAGCACCATCCCAACTGTAGTTGAGGGGTCTCATGAACGAACCTTGCAAGATGCCAGCATGCTCTGTAACGTAATACAAATAGTACTCGTGTTCAATACGGGAGACCATTCGCTACCAAGGATACTAGCGCAAATATGTCCGTTGCCTTGAAGAAAACAGCCAATCAATTTGGTGCTCAGTGTAAAGAGTGCCCAAGAGGCCAACTGTAAACATGTGGCTGCGTTCGGGAGGCAAATAGGTGAATTGGTAAACCAGGATATCTTATCACAAGATCACATACGTGCATGGGCGCCTTGTATTTATCGTTTACGACGAAAACAACCTCGGGTGCTTCGATAGCTAAAACAGAAGATGCGTGAGCGTTAATCAGTGCCATACTTCATGCCTAGTTCATCGTAGCACTGACGATAACGGCTTCCAAAGGTGAATCGCAGAGCAAAAACTTCACCCTGAACCGGACAGAATAAACCAAGTAATCCAAAAGGTCAGGGTAGACAATCCCACTTTGAAAAGACTTTCTCCCAGAAGCTCTAGCGACAGGGTCCAAGACTTGAGATCTTCAGTAGAGAGCAAGGTGATTCCAGCGGGACATTCCTCTCTCAACGCTACGAGCTCTTTAGTCAACCTCCTTGAAGAGAACGTCGCCATCGATGGTAGGGGGAATGAAAAGAAAGAGAACCTGAGAAAAAAACTTATGAGTATGGCGATTCGACAATCTGGGAACGCGGGAACGGGTGATCCCGCCACGGAAGCAAATAGTTGCTGACAGAGTATGTCTTTCTTCTCAAGGAGTGCTTGTCGGGTGCCATCGTCACTTAGGAACGTCCCCGGGCATGTTTTTTCATCTGTTGCAAGAAGAACCTTTGCCTCCGGTCATACTTCACGAACACAGTTATGGTCAGGAAACACTCCAGCCACGTCGTCCTTGTCTCGAGCGTCCACTTCTCGTATAGGGCCAGCCTCGTATTCCAGTGAGGAATGACCTTCAGTTTTTCCTGAACTCCTTGCCAACATTGCCTTGATACTATAGAAAGAACAATGTTCATACAGACAGAGACAACCCCAAATGACGATTCACTTAAATTCATTCCGGGCGTGGAGGTGATGGGCTCGGGCTCTGCTGAATTTTTGGACACCCGCTCTTCCCTAGCATCACCCCTCGCCATCCGTCTCTTTGGGATCGAGGGTGTGAAATCAGTATTCTATGGACCCGATTTCGTCACAATATCGAAAGATTCGGAAAATCCATGGTCCGTGATTAAGCCAGAGGTGTATTCCATCCTACATGGAATACTTTACCTCTCAACAACCCTTGTTCCGCTCGGATGAGGAGCGGGATGCGGCTGGGCCCCAGGATACGCGTATTCTCGACACAGATTCTGACACGGTCGCAATGATCAAGGAATTATTGGAGACTCGAGTGCGTCCCGCCATCATGGAGGATGGGGGTGACATCGAGTATCGGGGATATTCTGACGATGGCATAGTGAAGCTAAAGTTGAAGGGGAGTTGTCGGGGATGTGACTCCAGTGCAGTGACATTAAAGACAGGCATCGAGCGTATGTTGATGCACTACGTTCCAGAGGTCCAAGGTGTGGAACAGGTTCGTGCATTTCATCTTGTCCTCTTCGACAAGGCTTAATAGTTGCGCTCACTTGTCAGGTGCTTGATCAAGAGGAGGAAATTGCGCTGAGCGAGTTCAGCAAGTTCGAGGAGCGATTGGCTAATCAGGGGAAGGCATCTTCTGCATCCGGGTGAGCAAGTGCCCATCCTGAGGTATTAGCCTCATTAACATCTTATAGCAGCATGGAGCAATATATGTCCGTGTAATTTTGTAATAATATAGACAGGAAGAATCGTAGAACATATCTCATCCATCCTATGACCGATTTAATTCTAAATCCCCTCTCCGTTCCTCCGCCCCTCCGGTCATCCGTGCACTCCGACTTCCAAATTGCATGGCGCGCTTCTTCCGCCGACTGGCCCCATGCAGTCCCATCTTTAGAGCTGCTTCGCGCAAGAGTCGTTTGTCCCCTACGCCGTCCTCTTTCATCCGTGGATCGAGCTTGACATGAACAGGCAACCTCGCAAGATAGGAAACGAGAGAGAGATCCAGGTAGGGGTAGCGTGATTCTTTGCCGTTCGAGGATATAATACGGTCGTCTCGCCCAAGATTTCGGGATGGGAGACGATCTAGGTCTAATTGCAGCTGTACATAGCGTCAGGCAGAAAAGGAAGCATCAGTCCGGCGATCGCGCGTAACTCTGAGAAATCAGCAGATCGGACCTCATTCACTAAACTCAACCATCCCCCTTTGCTAAATGCGACTCGGTGCCTCGAATATCCACCTAGTAGTTCGTCTGAACCTAGGCCGCTGAGAAGGACACGGGCTGGACTAGAGTAGAATTTGGATTTCCCGACATATTTCGTCGTGACTGAAGAAGTGGGCCGGGTGTCTGGATGCGATAGTGATGTGTTGTGCAAAGTACCCTTGCCTCGGGAGGCAAAATAGAGAGCAAGTGCAAGGCTCTTTGTAAGGTCATCAGCGTTGTGGATTTTTTGCAGACGCATAAATCCTCACCAAATCCATAACGGTATTGGAAGGAAACATCAAATTCTCCACTGTGGGTCGGGCGGCGCTTGACTCCTAGTGGCATACCACGTCAATGACTCGAGCCAACATAGAGGTATTGTACATATACTATACTTCGTAGCTGACGTCTACTTTAACCTGGGGATCAACCTTGATAAGCTAAGGGCGGAAACTATAACTTGGCTTTGCTAACAAAATTCCATAGGCGTTCAGGGCACATTCGTTGTAGTTCGTCTAGCTGCTCTAGACCTGTTTCGCGATCCGGGGTCATGTAGGTATTCGTTTGATCGTACGGCTGGGGGATGTTTTGCTCGTTCGGGGTCATGATGGCCTCCTTCACGAGTGGCAAGAGCTTCCCGGCAGAGGAATTTGGAGTTGATGGAGATTTGTTTAAGACGTCGCCCTTCGCATGGGCTTTAGCTTTCATTTTGCGCGGATTTTCGAACCCTACATTGATGAGGTCGATTGGTTCATTTAATGGGACGTATCTGTGCGTCGGCACACAATCTTCATTAGAAACTTGGCACTGTTTCCACGTCAAAATTAACCAAACTTGTGAGCGAGAAACGAGATGACGGCGCAGTCAATCCCGCCAGAGAAGAGTACTGCAAGCCGTGCTGTATTTGGGATAGTGGGGCTGGGTCTAAGTGTCCCGAAAAACTAGGTGAGTGAGTTACAGTATCAGTATGGATGACGATAGGTATTCGCACATATTCTGCACCCGCAATGCGACACTCTTATCGAGTCTTCTGGTGAATTCCTCCACGGCATCTCGTGTGTCTTCCGAGAGTTTCGTAGGGATGGGGAAATCTACGGATGGTATGTCGGGATTAAGAACGTGTTGTGCAGACTTCAAAGATGTAAGAGTCATGGTTATCGTGATACGATGGGAATGGGAACACACAAATGCGTCAGGGGAGTATGGCACATTTCGATTCAGCTTGTCGATGCATTGTGCAATATTAAACTCAGGGAATTTATTCTGGAGGATTAATATCGTGAGCCGGAGCACCCTGTCGACACCCCTGGAAACTCACAAGAGAGGTGACGCGTCCTAAGCGTATCTGGTAGATGTAATTGGGCGAGATCTCTTCGAAATGGTTACTTGGGGAAGTGGGATAACCTAGAGATGCGGAGGCCAAGATGAACGTCGGATTGACTGAGTCCGGCGTCCTCATGAGAAGGGAACGTCGACCAAGGGGATCACGACCATAGAATAAGGTTTTCGATGAGTGCTACAGAATGGTTATGCCCAAAGTGGTTATCGCTTGTGAGGGGATGAGGGAGTACATTGGCCTACTTGGTAAAATACGAAGGCATATGGACCTTCCAATCGACTCATTATATGTGGTACGTCAACCGAGGTGCTTCCAGAAAGCAGACTGAATAGTCTACTCCCGTCATTCTCGTCAGGTTCGATCTGGAAAAACCCCCGCTTTAGATTCAAAGGAAACTGAATCCGAAGGTTGCAACGAGCACACCAAGAGCCCTCGGAATACCTGAATGACGAGTCAACTACGGACGCAGAAGACGTAAGTGTGATCCACACCTCCCCATTCCAGCACAGAATATCGCCCTTTGAATTAATGTGAGGCTGAACAACAATATGGTCGCCTCTGAGGTGCAAAACCGAGGAAAAAAGAGACAGTTGGATATCTGAAGTCGAAGAAGATGACACCACACGACTTATAAGCCTTTGGGAATCGGGTCCTGCATGTATCCTCGTCAGATGTATTCTTGGCGCTGTGGATGCGGCAGTAGGACCTCTCAACGCATTGAGTTGGTGCAGTGCACCCAGGTTGAGGTCATCTGTCCGAGGGATAGATATGGAGACTACGACCCCACACATAGTCAACTACTTCATTGCACGCAAGTGAAGTTAAGTCTGGATCGGGAGTCTGGTCACGGGAATTTCCCGGTTTCCTCTTCCGTATCCTCACAATGGAAATGAGGCTAGCGTCCACCTCCGGAAATGAAACGATACCATTTCTTGTATCCTAGGCCTCAACCGGTACAGAACATCCTATGTGATGATATATATCATCTTGGGAGAAAGTAACCAAAACAAGCGAGGCATTTCATTGGACGTTGCTCCCCTCCATAGTTGTACAGTATACCAGGCACGCACACTGCTCAATGGACGGAATGAGTTCCATGGGGGCCGACTGCCAACAAGTCGATCGGGATTGAGTAGGGATGACTGCAAGGAACTCCACCTTCAATTACAGATAACGATATGTATAGACATCAAAATAGGTAAGAAAAATATGCGAAGTCGCAGAAAACAGTACGCGAGCCAATGTCTATTCAACGTCCAGCCCAAGAATACAATGGAGATCACGAGATTCCTGATCCCTTTCGCTTTGGGAGACCCATTTCCTTGAACTTGCGAAGTCAATAATTGTTATGCCCGACTTGCTCACGAGTAGGTTTTCCTTCCGAATGTCTCCATGAAGAATTCCCGCATGATGGATGGACTCTAAAGTCAATAGAGCTACCTCACTATTATAAACAAAAACCAGAAAGTATGCATCAGTAATATAGATTGAGAACCTTGGAAAAACTTACCAATCAGATATTGGCAAGGTACACCCGGCTCCCCACAGAGTGAACTGCCAGAATAGAGCATTATAAGAATGCAGGGACCGTCCTCGCAGTCATCAAAGATGCCGAGGGCGGTTGCAATCCCTGTAGTTATTCCGTTCGATTTCAATCGCTGATAGACATTGTATTCATGTCGAAGATCTTCTTTCTGCTCGGTCGTAAACGCGAATTTGACGGCAACATCTAGTTGCATGGACCGCTCTGCAAAGTTTGCCTCGAGAGTCCCGCGGTGGACTATGCCCGAGGCGCCCCGGCCAATCTCTGATGTAAGGACAATCGAGATAGACTCGTCCAAGGTGTAGCTGCTGAGGTTTCGAGGGGAAGGCAGACGGGTTGGGAATCCGGGATCTTCGATTACCGAAGGTGCGCTCCGGAGGAACGTAGCAGGGATGGGCGAGTCGTATATGTCATATCGGAGGGACAGGAGAAGCAAGTCGCGCTTGCTCAGTACCTGCATTGTTTCCCAATGCCATACTCAGTGAGATTGGGAAGTAAGGGCACAGCGGACAAACGCACCTCAATGACCTCCAGTGGATCATCACCACCACTCCTCCAGTCCGACTTTGAAAGCGGTCGCCATCCCCGAGACTGGGGCTACCTCTGGAACCTCCGACCTCTACCTCCGCGATGTCCACGACCTCCCGTGCGGCCGCCGCTGGAACCGCAGTCGTTGTTTCCATCCATATAATCGTCATCGTCATCATCCTCGTCATCAGGAGGTTGCCTCAGCGATAAAAGACCCAACGGCAGCATGTGACGGGCTATTGTGTCTTGGATAGCGGCCATGTAGATGCCTACTTGGATTTGCCCATACCCAGGGTCTTTGCACACGGAAGGTTCAATGAGATTCGAGACGTAGAGAGTTTGGGAATGGCGATGGCGCAGACAAATCAACTCGTGGTTTCCAGAGTGGATGACAAAGAGCGAAACATCAGATCGTACAGCTTGCTGCCCACGCCTGCAGAACATATCAGACCAAAATGATTTCGAAGTGAGTAGAGAATCACCTGTTGGATGACATTTTGTGCAGTCAGATCATCATGATCTTGATAGGCACTGTCCCCATTCTCGATGCCATTTCGCTTACGCTTTCTGCCTCCCATGGCTCCATTGCCTTCATCGATTTCTTTCCCGATGACCTCCTGACTGCATTCTTCGCGGGAGAGACAGCCATCAACGTAGCGAGGTGGCAGCATCGAAGTGGATCCCACATTGTGGTCGAATGGGGTGATGACCTCGCACTTCCACGGAGGACATTCTGCATCACGTCCGAGCATCTTCCCTGCATACTGGATCTTGTCTCGTTGCTGACAATGGGATTCATTGGCTGCGCAGTCGTGATCAGTGCAGAACGTCCACTTGAATGCGTCTATGCTGAGAACCGAGAGCATGACTTTCCGCGAGCCTGCTGAAAGGCTTTTCACCTCCCACGTCATCAACGTAGCATCAGCTTTTTGAAGACGCAAGAAGGCCCCTCGTGTCTCGCTCTCCAAGCTGTGGACAAGGAATTCCTGCTTTGCCTGCATAGATGCATCATCACGGATGGCAGTGAGATGGAGTCGTCCATCCTCAAGTGCCTCACTTGCAGCTCCTGGAGACTGCGTGAAATCGACAAGGCTATACCATGCCGGAGGCGGCGTCCTTGGATGCAACACCAAGAAGGACGCTAAAGATGTGCAATATTTGGCGCTGGTCTCTCGTAAAAGGTCATCACACCCTTCTCATCCTGCTACAACACGGCTCAAATTGCAGCACTCCACAGTCACGATAATCCGCCGTGGTGAAGCCTATTGACGAGGGAAGTGTTTCCGAAGCTTCTTCAAGACCTTTTGCGGCGTTTCCAGCGAGCTGCTGAGCCAGGGAGGGTAGCCGTCTTACTTGTTTCAGAATCAGCTTGATGCTGAAATGTTTATCGTAAAATGCAGGAATACGGGAACCAGTTGAGGGTGCCTTAGATCGTCTATTATCGATTGAGAGTGTGGGGGGGGACCAAGCAAAATAGTGCCTTGATTTCATTCATGGTAGAGTTCGAAGCCATAATAAGGATAGCGGCACCAGACTCCTTAAACCTGGAGGAGGAAATCTTGTTTATATACCGCGTCAGGCTGCCGGCAGGCGCCGAGGGCGGTCTCGTACTAGTAAGTACTGCACACGCTAGTGCAGAGGTAGGGCTTAAGTACGAAGGCAGTTCTTTCTTTGTATAGCGGGGGTGGGGACGGGGGGTGAGGACGCAGACTAAACCCGGATTGGTAGCCGGGCAACATCCGGATGCAATTCTAGCATGATTTTTTGTATTACCCCCGTTCAAGACTAGTGTAAGTCAAGAAATCGAATTAAACGCCCATCCGATGCCCACGCAGGACCTTCGGGAACGCTCCTTTAGCTTATTCTAGCGTTATCTCTCCTCCCCCATACAAACCACCCCTTCGCACACGAGCAGTCAGGAATTTCCTTTTTTGGAATTTTTGGTTTTCTTTTTCAAACCCCCAGAACTTCTCAAGTAACTTTAAAATATCGTAGTAACTACTTATGGCCGTTTTATGGGCCTAAATACCGTATTTACAAACTTATCTACCTCTCACCTTGGCGTTGACTGGGTTTTGCTTCCGGATGTTGCCTCAACTCCCAGTTCTTAATTGATGGCTGCTCAGACTGCCGGCCGTGTCCTCGGTTCGCAACTTGTTTAATGGTGCTTCGTGTCTTTGATTTGCTAACTTCTTGGGGTCAGTTCCCCTGGCGGTTGCTGCCAGTGTGCTGCAAGCAAGTATTTACGACGTGCCCGGCGGGTTTCGTGCCGTGATGTTCGACAGATTCACTGGCGTGAAGAATCAAGTTTGTGTGGCTTACGTTCATCTTTTTTGACTTTGACCCTCATCTTTGATTCGCAGGCTTCGACAGAGGGGACACATTTATTGGTGCCATGGGTGCAACGAGCCATCCTCTACGACTGTCGAACTAAACCACGGGTATGCTCTCGTGTTGCACGGCAATGGGTGCTATCTCCTGAGAAATTCTTTGCTGTCAGAATATCTCCACGACTACAGGGTCCAAGGATCTGCAGATGGTCTCCATTACACTGCGTGTCCTTTCGCGCCCAGACGTCGAACACCTCCCAAAGATCTACCAGACCCTTGGGACAGATTATGACGAGAGAGTACTCCCTTCGATTGGAAATGAGGTCCTCAAAGCAATTGTGGCGCAGTTCGATGCCGCTGAGCTGATCACTCAGCGGGAAGTTGTGAGTATTACTTTCGATCTTCAACTTCTCTTTGTTTGCTCGTTAAAATATTACCACTCTAGGTCTCGTCGAGGATACGCGAGGACCTCTTGCAACGCGCTGGAGAGTTCCACATTGCCTTGGAGGATGTATCTATTACTCATCTTACTTTCGGCAAGGTTAGCTTGGAGCCAATAGTATTCATTTTGTCATATTACTGATTGCATCTATTCAAGGAATTCACTGTCGTAAGTCCCTGAAGCTAGGAAGTATGTTTGTAATTTCACCTGTGCAATTTGTGCAGGCCGTCGAAGCAAAACAAATTGCTCAGCAAGGTTGGTGGACTGTTTCTAGCCCGAAAGGCTTTATATTCACTTGAAAACATTTCAGATGCTGAGCGCGCAAAATTTATCGTCGAGAAGGTACAATAATTCCTACGTAGTTCTTATTCCCGTGTTCTTATGTATCGGGTCGTCCTCAGGCCGAACAAGAACGTCAGGCAGCCGTCATCCGTGCTGAGGGCGAGGCAGAGGCGGCTGCAACGATCTCACGGGCCTTGGACCGCGCGGGCGAAGCCTTCGTCACCTTCCGCAAGATCGAAGCGGCGAAGGCTATTGTACAGTCCCTCTCGCAGAATCGCAATGTGTCATATATTCCAGGGGGTAGTAGCGGTGGTTCAGGCATCTTGCTAAACGTTCCGACACAATAAAGTGACAATGACACTCTGGTGTTCATCACGATTGTATGTTTCCTGCCCTGGAGATGAATGTCACTTATGCGACTGTGAAACCTTTACACATATGTGTATGCAATGGCCCAAATAAACAATTATCAAACCAATAGGATACGTAGCTGGGAATAGAATCTATCGAGAGTACGTCCAGCACATCAGGGGATGGATCACCGCTAAAATCGGGCTTCGTCAAACCAAGACCTCATCATCTGAGTCGATCCCATCGATAATTAACCATTCGGATTCAAAGGAGGCCTGTTTTTCCCCGCTGGCTCGTTGTCCTGGAGATTGAGAAAAGGATCCTGATCCGTATCGTCGCCCCCCGTCGCGCTCCCGTTTCCCGACGGCAGAGGATCACCTGCAGTTGTGCTGCCTCCAGCTACAGACGCGGCTTTTCGACTGCTCCAGCCTTTGCTTTGCAAGTCCTCATAAAACATGTTGGCAGAGTTCATCTTGGACGCGACCTCATTCATGTGATCAAGCCACCGTTGAAGGAGGGACGCATTGTCTACTTTGAGGATTTCGTTCCGCGCTATCACCTGGTTCAGTTCGAGATTAAGGGACTGAATTTCGTCGTGCAGAACCTATATGAGATAGTGTATCTGTAAAAACTATCAGTGCTCCCTTGAAACATGGACATAACGGACCTGGACGCCACGGTCTTTCTCGAGCATGATTTCGTCGTGCTGTTCGACTTTCTTCCGGAGGATAGCCAACTCCTCCCTCGCTTTGCGCAAGTTTTCGGATTCGATACGGTTCATTTCTTCCTTTTCCCGTAGTGTCTCGTTCATGGATAGCAACCGCTGCGCATTTTGGCCTTGAGTTTTGTACACTGCCGCCATCTCATCTCGTAGGGAAGATATTTGCGATTCAAGCGAGACTATGTATGCCGCTTGCACAGCAGAGCTGCCAGATATGCAATTCCCCATTCAGAGTTGTGTCGTGAGATCAATCTTCATGAGGAGGGATAAATACTCACTCGCCACCCGCACCGGAAGAGCTTCCACTTGCATTAGGGTTTGACCTGGCAGTTCCCACCGCGCGTAAAAGCGACTGGTTTCGTTCTTTCAATAATCGCGTCTGCTGAGATAACCGGCGATCTACATCCATACTAGACTTAGCATCCCAGACTCAGGGACATCATGTCATCATCACGAAGGAGCACTCACATTGCTCGATGATGCCTGCATATGCGGATTCCTTCCGATTTCGCTCGACTAACCGCAACCTATGAAGAAATAAGTGCACAAATGAGTAAGGACAAACTGGGGCACTCGGCTCGCAGGCACAGACCGTAGGTCTTCCTGCCAGGATGCGCTGGCCATCTTTGGCCTTCTTGGGGATTGAAGTGACAGAACCTCGCGGCAAACGCCCGTTTACATCCACTCAACTCCACGGGTTCTTCCGCTTTGTCCCCCTCTCTAACTCTTCCGGTCCCTGCCCTTCGCACATTAGTGCACCTTCCAACTGCGTAATATTAGCTGTGCCCCCCCTAGGTATATCTCGCTATGGGACGAGTCCTCCTAAAGGTGTGCATGGTTCGTTCACCGGTTGCATCCCCTGTTGAACTCGAATGCTGCAGGTCATTATTCTTGGTGACAGTGGGTAAATATCAGGCAGTAAATCCCTGGGGTACCGGCTCTGACGTGCAGATTGACGCCAGTGTCGGCAAGACATCTCTTATGAACCAATATGTCAACAAACGGTTCAGCAATCAGTACAAGGCCACCATTGGGGCAGATTTGTAAGTGTGTTCTACTAATTCAGAATGACTCCATCTATTTACTCAGCTTCATTCCTCCTCCAGTCTCACGAAAGAGGTGTTGGTCGATGATAAGACTGTTACCATGCAGGTATAGACCTTATTCCAGCACTGAGCCCGCGTCCTCCCTTGCTAATCTTCTCGCAGTTGTGGGATACCGCTGGTCAAGAACGTTTCCAGTCCTTAGGTGTCGCATTCTATCGCGGTGCCGACTGCTGCGTATTGGTCTATGATGTAAACAGCTCAAAGTCATTCGAGACGCTGGACAGCTGGCGCGACGAGTTTCTTATCCAAGCTAGCCCACACGACCCGGAAAACTTCCCCTTCGTCGTTCTGGGAAACAAGATTGATGTGGAGGAACATAAGAGACAGGTTCGTCTGTTCCCTATCTCCACACCCCCGCATGGTGTCGATGAAAGTTATGCAGGTATCGCAGAAACGAGCAATGACGTGGTGTCAATCCAAAGGCAACATTCCATACTTCGAGACATCTGCGAAGGAGGCCATCAACGTCGAGCAAGCATTTCAGACTATCGCAAAGAATGCAATGAATCAAGAAGAAGAGACCGAGTTGTAAGTTTGTGACACCTTTATTCTTTTGGACGCCCCACTAAACTGTCTCTCCCTATTCAGGTACGCTGACTACCCAGACCCGATAAGAATTAGTGATACGGCAGGGCAGAATTATGGGTGCAACTGTTGAAACTTGGGCCTGGATTACTTCGATGTCTGGAATGGGGCCACCATCCACTCGTTTGCTCCATGCCGAAGGGCCAAATTTTGAATCTCCAGCCTCCGTAATACCTTCCATTCTTCCGATTCCCATCCCTGCACAGTCTTTATTGCCGTGTCGTGAGCATCACCGAGGTGGCCAACACTCGGCGCGTGTAATGGCATATCTACCATTCTATTGTCACATAAGCTGTCTTAGTTGTATATGGCCCTGAACGTCCTCGGGGCGGTCGCCTTAAACTTGTGTTATTTAATAGCGCGTTGGCTTGATGGTCTCCTTCCATAAAGGATAGTCCTTGGTGATGATGTGGTGCTCGTGAGGAGCAAAGTCCAGGTCGGAGAATGCCGCAAGCAGGAGCTTCATTTCTCTCTCAACTTGTGCGTTCCAGTCCTCTCAACGCTCTCCGACTACACCGACGGCCGTACGTCGTGGAATCAGTGGTCTCTGGCATTACTACACCAAGGCGTTCACTCGACCGGGTCGAAAATGTTCACGATCCGACTGGATCTATGTCAGTCATAGACTCGATAATCATGAAAGAGTTCCCTCGCTTCGCAGCGACATGTACTCCCTTTGGAGACTTGGTAGAACAATACGATCAAATGTCTGGAAATGTCCTGGATTTCTCTCTGCCCTACGAACCTAGTCCAGCATCTTCCCGTGGGGTTCGATTCGACCGCACGAATGACGCAGTAGTGATCGTAGCGCACGTCGCTAGCGATGTGTTCGAGCACAAGGTATCTTTGTGCTCTGGATTTGCTATTGATGTTCCGGGACATAAGAACTCGGTTATTGTCTCCTGTGCCCACACTCTTGAAATGGTATTTAAGAAAACGGCTCCAGCTCTATTTCCAATTTACCATATCCCTTAGATGCGTTCCAATGATGTTCATAAATCCCCATCTGCCAAGTCTGCCACGCTTATTGTTACGCCATCCATGCAAATCTATCCTGTCTCCGCGATGTTGTCATCCCTTCCTCGATCCGATCTGGTACTCTACTCCCTCCAGACTTCTCTCGGTTCCCTGGCGACCCTTCCTGTGAATCCATATCCTGCGCCCGCGGGGACAAGCCTCCGTGCACATCTCGTTTCCCTTGGCGGCGCGCCGAAACCAGGGAGATCCTGGCAGACTTGGACTGCGGGGGCAATACAGAGCCACTGGGCGGCAGGTCAAGTCCTCAGCTACCGCGATCGAGCGGGCAGAGAGTCCAAGGTGCGTATTGTTCCACCTGGCATTGTCCCTTTCTCTTTGTCTCTTTGTGTCGATGAGCCTTTTTTTCTGCCTTTGGTCTTTGTGTTCTGACAGCCTGGGACATACGACACGCTGGCTCATATTTTATATTCGCCGATTCCGACGCCGGGCTCCTCTGGTGGTCCGATCGTGGACGAAGAATCTGGTGCGGTTATAGGGATGGTCACTGGTCATGAGAGGTCAAATAGAGTGGAGGGGCATAGAGGCTTTGGAACCCCAGCCGAGGCGATTTTCCATGTGAGTAAATCATGTTGAATGTTGCCATTCCACCATTGTGATCCAGTCTTTGTTTTCCTCAAACAACAAGATGTTTGCCTTGCCAGGCTTGGCGAATGCCCGATCGTAAATATTGTTGCTTAGTACGTATGACAGATACCGAGATGTTGGAAATAGAACAATTTTGCCTTGGTTGCGAGTAGGATACCGAGCAAGAGGCTTTCCCTTCTGCTCCACAAGATCCACGTGTTTATTGTTGTCCAGCGACGGACGTCGATTGCCCAAAACAACACCGGATGATTCTGCCCATAGTCTAACCACAGCAGGGCAGAGAATCTCTGTACATCCACCTTGGGAGTTCCGCTTTCCCGCCGAAGGCGGGCATGAATGTGGTCTGATAGATCCCCAGGACATGGCCAAGTTATGTTATCGGTATTCTCGTCTTCGTTCGTCCCACCATTACACCTCATTACAGTAATACAAGCTGCCCTTGTACCTCAATAGGATTCCGTGATTCCCATTGCATTTAGATAACGGCTGGCAACAAAGAGGCTCGCACGCGCGTGAATACACGTATTTACTTCAAGATGCAAATGCACATGCAAACGTCTGGAGGGAATTGAACCCTTTACAGTAAGTACATGTAGTCTGCGCATTTTTTTGAAATCGAGAATTCATAATCAGCAGAACTGTTCGCAGCGGGAATGACTCCACGCAGTCAGTTCGCGACACAAAGGCCCCCCCCCCCCGCCCCCACTTCAGCTGAATCAACAATTTGTCACTACTGCCGCGTGGCCGCTGAGAACGGAGCACTAATAGAGCGTGAAAGGGCTTCTATGGTACCAGTATGGTGGACCCGCGCCGCACAGGCCTTAAAAGTAACTCTGAATTGGAAATTCCGTTGTATTTTGCGATGAAGATATGATTCAGGTGGATAGTTAATGGTTTGGTGCAAGTGAAGGAGTGGGTAGTTATGGAATGTTGAAAGATGAAGATGGTAGATGCGATGAATGCAATGGCATGGAGAGTGGAAATGCTTTTGTGGGATGTAAAAGTGCGCAAATTATTGGAATTGTCGTAACGTCATGAGCGAAAAGAAAAAAATGGACATGAAGAGCGAGATGCAATGGAGAAGGGAAGTGTGAGAAGGTATGGGGGAAATCGTGGAAATGGATAGTGAACGAAACACCAGGTCTCCTCTCTCTCTTTCGACGAAACCACCTAGTCTAGGGAGAAGGCCCCCGAGCCCATCAGAAAAAGCGCGTACACCAGTGATCCTGCCACGACGCTGAACACGATGATTGCGTAAAGCGAGCGACGAGCCCACATGAGTTCAGTCGCGCGCATAATAGCCAACTCTTCCGCCTGCTCGGTAGCACTCTTGTCGCCTATAGCCTGGGGTCAAGGGATTCAGATCGCAGTACAGGATTGCCGCCCCAATGGCCCAGAAAATAGGGCATACTGGGAATCCCCAATAAACAGGACAGTAAGGCGTGTCAGACACGAGAGAGCGGGCACGAACCACGACAATTACAGTTACTCACAAACCCATAGCGAAATAAGTACCGTGCGAGGGTCTCCGGTCGCTCATCGAGGCGCGTATACGGCGGAGCGGGATCTGATTTCGTATCGTAACCGGGGCAATGTTCATTGGATGCACCAAGCTGCATTACTGGGGGCAATGTCTGCAGGCGTATCGGTACGGTTCTGCACCAATCACCATATATCCTGCGCCTCGAGCGGCGGTGGTGTGTTTGGAGGCGCCAAAGTGTTGGAGGAAATGATGGATGGCGCGAGAGGACCAAGAGGGTGGCCCTGGATTGCATGGCCCCACTTCGTTTGTTGGTGTCTTGTAGTGCCGACTTGCGAATGCGTCAGGGGATAGTTTTGGAACATCGTGGCCGAAGTTGACGAGCAAAAAGGCGGGGAAGGAGCGAAACTATGGGCACCAAGAACACAAAGAAGCAGTGGAGTACATATACAGGGCGCTTGAATCTCATATTGGCATGCTTGTTGAGAGCCGGCAATTGCTGACTTCCAAAATCTGATTGTAAATTGAACTACCTTGGAAGAAATATGAAACAAGCTAGAAGCCAGACCCAGTATGGTAGTGGCACAGGCCCTTGCTCTTCTCGCTGCCGCGACAGAGCTTTCCAGTGTTGACAGGCCCAATTGCATCAGGTTCCGGTCCGAATGCTGCCCAACAAGGCAATCGCCGTGGAAAAACGAGGACCCTCTTCGCCACACAATCTTATATACGTCGAGTGCGAAGGCTCCCAGAGCTAAGTGCCTCGTTGGAGGGCTACCTAGCAACCACGACACCCCGATATTCAGGACCCTGCGATACTGAGCCCTTGTAGCTCGTCGTAGAAACAAGCCCGTTGGAATAAATAACCTTCTATCAATTTTACGCTGTGCCTTTGTCTTTGTGAACGTACGGATTGTCCGCCCCGTGGTTGACAGGCCATATATCACTACGCAGTTTCAGAAATTTGTTGTGGACTCACGTGTAAAGAGGTAATCACCTCGGCCCCTATAGTCTACATACCTAAACAATGTGTCAGTAACTGAGTGCCCTCAATATATCGCTCAGGCGATTAAAGGATAATGAGATCTCCAGGCGGGGACGGCGTACGTCTACACCGTGCCATGGGCATGCATAGACCGTAATCTACCGTAATGCTAATGCTCTTGGTTACTTGTGATTCCGTAGAGAACTCTTCCCGCAATTATACTTTGCCCTGAAGTCTTCCCTGTAGTAGGGATTGGGCCTAAAAAAAAACAGTGTGCTAGTAACCACATCGCCCTGTGAGCTCCCGAAAGCTTGATTCTTTATCAGCCATAGCAGTTTCTTCATAATATTACACTGTCACACTGGATATAATTTTGCCATGATGGCCCTTGCATCACTCCACGCGAACCCAAGGAAGGCCTGTGCGGGTATTGGCTGCCATTCCTTGCATTGAGGTCATTGCCTTGGCACACAAGTACATAATGAGGCTGAACGGCGCATCAATGCCTAGTAATGCGCTTTTCTGTCCAAGTGCCTTAGTCAAACCCCCTCACGTGGCAGGGCGTGCTCTGAATTGCTTGAATATGGGGCAGAAATCCCGCCCGAGAAGCAAAGATGGCAATAAAGAACATGGTTTGGAGCAGAGATTCATTGACCATTCATTCTCTAACATAAATATATTTATATCCTCGCCGCGAGCGTGTATATCACGACGAAGGACGGTCCGAATGCGTGGCTCTAAGAGCATCCTAAGGCCGTTTTCTCATTTCCGGCGCGTACGTGTATAGCGCAAGCCAAGAAATGAGAAAGAAGAGAGAAAAAAACCAGGAAAAGAAAAGAAAAACCAGATACCGCTATGAGCCACATCCTCACATGCGCACGTGTATAGCACAGCGCAAGATGTGAACTCCCACCACTGCTCCTCAGAACGAAATGAACTGCAGTGCACATTTGTCACGTGCCGGGAGGGAACATAGAACACAAGTTACTCACCTTTGGTTCAGGAGACAAAATCAAGCACCGCGAGACGACGATGTCGATGATCTGCTGAGTGTTCCGAGTCTGACGAATCGTCGTATTCTCTGATCATGACCCGACCGAAGATTGTACAGGTGTCGTATATCTCGGCTTGATCCCACTCTGCCGGCATAGGAACAGCGAATTTGACCAGGCTTGGTGTTGGTGACGCCAGCGAGTAAGCGCGAACGCGAAACTCCGGGCCCTGGGAGCCCCTCTCTAGGTGAGCAAGGTAACGACGGCCCGCGCGGGTTGCAATCCCACGGAGATCAATGGTCTGTAGGGCCGCAGAGTGCACACCGAATCCATCCCCCGAACCGTCTCCGTCACCTTCGTAGATGATCTCTGGCACACTCGGATTTGTGCCGTAATCGAGTAACCTGAAAGTGGATGCCTCAGTGCCGCGGCTCCAGAGAATAATCGCGCAAAGTTTCTGTGGTCTTAAATGTAGTGGTTTGTACGCAGACAGGACAACCAGCTCACAGGAAGAGCGCGGTTCATGGTACCATTGCACGACTGAGGTTGGATCCATTTGTATCATACGCATAGGTTGCGATGTCGTTCGTAAAGGAGGGATCTGGAGAACATGAATAGTATTCGTCCAGTCGTCGAGAATATATAGGTAGGGAGGTTGGATCCAGGCCCCCCTGATCTGCAACGAACGCAGGTCAGAGGCTGATTCTAAGAAGCTGCAACGGGAAAATGTACTCACCCCTCGTGGTGCGACGGAAAGTGCACCCCACTCACCGAGACGCCACTGCCAAATGATCACAGAATCTGATAGGGGAATACAGACGAAATCTCCTTCAATTCCTATGGACGGCACATTTTCCTCGATGTCGATTTCCAGATACGCTACGTGAGACCACGATGGGAGAGAGCCAGAGTCATCATCGGCCGCAGGCCAGGTCGCGTGGAGGATCTCAATACAACGCCTGGGACGAACAGAGAGCTTGTCCGGCAGTCAGAAGTAACCAAGCGGCTCGTACTCTCGCGACGTACGTCGGGAATGATATCAGATAAGAAACCACTGCGACAATCCGGCCGACTTCAGGGTCAGACTGGATCGCATGAAGCGTTGGCCACGTCTCCGCTGCGTTAGTTAGATCGAGTGATTCGGAAGGTTGACGAGTGGTTATGTGAGCGAGGTCGGAGCACGAAATCCTGGACGGACCGCCTTCCCTGGAAGTTAAACCACGATCAGTGTGGATCAACCAACGACCACCAGGTAGTAAGTACACCGCAAACTGCGGAGGTGGACCGTCTGGGCCACATTCTAGATGGAACACTTGCGATGATAAGCTGCTCGCGGATCGTCCCAGGAATGCACTGCTTAAGCGATAGGGAGAACACGCAGAGCGCCGAAGGGCCCCAGCATCCATAGTCAGTAGGCGATATGTAAATGGCATCATGCATTCCTCCACTTGAAGCGCTAGCAAGGCCCGTATCCAGATGACACGATGGCTGCCGATCTCGTTCAGCATTGCCTTGGAGACCTGAGATATTAGCCCACGTCAGATCCAGATGGGTCAGGGCTGGCAGGATCCCGATACCATACTGAGCCGGACAATGCTCCTTACGTCCAGCAGAGCGACCACCATAACTAAAACATCAAGTGACGACAAAATATGAGATACCCAATGTCTAGGCCGATCCCTTGAGCCTGGAAGAACGACCCTGGACGTCAATGTCGACGGCCTGGACGCCATTGATGTAAATAGTAATACAAAGGATAGAGCAGTTGCACGTCACGAGATGCAAAATTTCCTCAGTACTTGGTGTTCACTACTCAACATTTCACGACACACTTTGAGTAAGTGGCGTTGTGATTGGCATAAATCGAAAAATACAATAGAGGAATCCAAGAAAGCCCGAACAAACTTCATGCGACCTCCACGACAACCAGCATCAGCATTGGTCAATCAATTTGTTCTTTGGGAATGTCTGATTATAACTTCCCTAATGAAGCAAGAGATATTAGCATCGGCACCCATGGATTAGGGTATGTGATTTACCCCTGTTGCACCCTGCCAAGTCGTCAAATTGGGATTCATGTAGGCTATAAAGCGAGTCAGTATGAGCGCACAGCACCCGGCAGAGAAAGGGCGCACCCTCAATGTACCTAGGAAAAAGTGCAATCAGAATGATTCAGGGCTGTCCATCATAGTTACTCACGTATTGATGTACGCTTCTGTTGGGAAATCCTCTGGGCTGCACCCAATCTAGCAGATGACAGAGCTAAGGGTCACCAACACCCGTAACGGAGAAGTATGACATAGACATACATTGCGATGGTTTGGATCTTGGTACACCCGCACATAATCTATAGCCATGGACGTGGGGAAGGTTAGTAATTCAGAGATCTAGAAGCCAGTTGGGTTCATTGGGATGCATGGGACGTGGCTGGCATTGGCTTCGTACCCTTCCAAAAGAATAACTTATGCCGAGATTCATGATAATGTATAAAGGTTCGGCGGGTATTAATCGTTGACTGATGTTTACATTGGTATTTGGTCCTGCAATCGATAGATCAGCACACTTCGTGTAACCAGGCCACTGCGTGGGCATAGCTTGCCTAACGCGCTTGGGTACATGGTCCATGCCGCCTTCCCATTGCTGATCCAAGTAATGTACCCATTGGGTCCCGGCTGATATTCGACACCGTAGGTAGTAAACCCCCCAGAAACTTCGTAGGCGGTTTGGGAAGTATTTGAGAGGGCGGAGACCGCCTCTTGAGTGATTGAACCCTATGAAGCTTGAGATGAGAAAAAAGGGCACCATCGCAATCGTTATCCGAGACTCACTCGATATGGGTTTAGGTGTGTCACTGTAGGGTCGTAAACATGAGCATCAGAGGTGCTGTTTTTCCAATAGTAATGATCGTCAAATGGAGCAGTTCTGATCAAAAATCGTGTGACCAACGATTCACAATGCCAGATCGAGCAGATACTCACTGGCAACTCTGAGAAACTTGGCCAATACCAGCGCCGTGGAGCCCACCAAGAACGGTAGCCTCGAAAATGTCTAGCTCTGGGGCAGAGCGACCCACAAAACTCCCATCAGAGTTCTGAGGCCCGGGATGGGACTCGCCAGGACACGTGCACGAAGACAATCGCTGTCCTGGGAGGTAGGAAAGAACATTGTTGTGGTACGGATCACCCGCAGTCTGGGTGAGTGCTGGCAGGCCGTTGAAGGTCTGGTTCGGCAACGTCCCCCAATCGCATGCATCATACGAGTATGGCCACGTTCCTTCCAATGACGCGCCATAGCCAGCTCGCCCGAGATTGCCTGAACATGAAAGAATCAGTACAGAAACAAGCGGTTATAGTAGTTTAAAGGCACACCCATCATCCATATAGCAGGCCACAGTCCGACATTGCGTGGATCACCTGGTAATGATACATTGACTGGGGAAGAACTGCGATGAACAAGAGGGCTGATATAAAAAAAAACTACTCGGTGCACCTTCAATGTAGCCCCCTGTGAAGCAGAATTTGTTCCAGCTGGACAGATGCCCACCCTGGTAGGAAAGGTTGTGGGTTTGCATCTTGGACAGGGTAATAACCAGGTGACCGTCAGCATTGGTCGTCACGGCCGCAGGGTCGTACCATTCCAGATCCCCAGTTTGCCTAGGATATCAATTAGCTTGTGCTCAAAATAATATGCAGATTCAACGGACCAGTAATTGAGGTCGACCGCCTCCCAGTAAGGATCGTCACCCTGGTACAAACTCGATAAGCACCCTGGTCGCACAAGAGAGCACACGGTCACGAACCGGATAGAAAGATCGATTTGGAACATTAAATTCGTCAGAAAAAACCAAATCCCACTGCGAACCATCCTTGAAGGTGTTGAAGTAAAGGGCTGAACTTGGTGTGTCTGGGTCAACAAGTGCGAAATGGTTGCTCATCACAGGCACTTGTCCAGAGGCATTTATCCCGCCCAAGTTGTATCCGCCTAATGTTGAAGGTCTCATCGAAAGGAAATGTGATATTAAAGGATAGCCAGCACTGTCAACCAATATATGAGCCGACTCGTCATGTCCTCCCAAACGAGATAAAAGACGTGCAAGAGAGTGACTAGGCCCAGGCCAAGTACAAGAAGAAAACCGAGGTTGGCAATCCCCCGTATAGTAAAGATCGTGCCGCCATTGTCGTTCTTGCGGTCCCGCCGCGGATCGGGATTATGAAGATAGTCTGAGCAGACTCTTCAGAGAAGGGCACACAAATAAGGAAAATGGGCCAACCGTCAGGTTCAGGGTGTCCTGGGGTAAGTTCTGTCCCCCACGCTGAAGGATCCGCCGACAAGGAGAACTGACAAGCCATACGTGAGTAGGGACCGTTCACTCACACCCAGTGCATAGTTACCTTATCAGATATGGATGGGGCTATCGTAGTTGCAGACTGCGATGTGATAATCAGCTACCCTGCATACCATTATGAAGACAAGGACGTACATTCAGGGATGCAGAACTAAAATTTCGTGGAGGAGGGCCTGACGTTGGGCTCAAGAGAGCGGTGGATGAGCTTGAGCCGTTTGCTCGCCCATACGCGCCTCGAGAGATACCGGGAGAAGATGTTGCTGAAAGGGGAGTAGCGGGATTCAAAGGAGAGGCTCGGGCCTTGAAGGGGGCGCCACTGGAACCACCGCCGAACGGGTAAGAAGGCTGCTTCCTGTCCGACATCTGATGCCAGCAAGAGAGGGTGAGGGTGTGAGAAAGGGAATGAGAGTCTGTACGTAGGAGGAAAGGGCTGCCAGAATCAGTTCGGGAATTCCCGAACTAAGGAGAGTCCAATGCGCCATGCGGCTCCTACGATACGCATCCTTATTCCCCATCATCCTCGTTGCGTCGTTCGAGCAGGAACCTGTCATAATACCCGAACGTGTCAACATTGTTGATCGCTTGGGTCAGGATCCAGATTTCTCCTTGCTGCTGCGTTTGCTGCAGCGAGGGCGCCTCATTCCCACTCTCAATCGTCTTGAAGATGCCACCTTCTTTGCCCCAACGAATGATGCCATAGAGCAAAGTATCCGATTCGGCGGGTCCCTATCTCGTGAATGGGTTTACTCAGAGGAATATTGGGACAAGCCTCCAGATAACATACGGCACCAGTTGCGGCAACATCTATTCTATCATCTAATCAATTATACGATACCCCTCTTACCCCCCAAATTCCCGATTCAACGGCCGTTAATACTAGAGACGCTTCATTATCCTGGCTTACCCGCTGAGGAACCGCCACCATGGGTGCCAGTTCCAGGTGGACTACTAAATTCAGCCCCTCAGCGACTACGAGTCTCTTCGTATGATTCCTTTGCATGGGTAGGCGTTGATTCCTCTGGTCGTGGAGGGGTCCAGGTTATCAAGGAACCGATCACGGCCTCGAATGGAGTTATCATCCCAGTGAATGGGGTCATACCCTTCCCGGGAATCTCTACAAACAGGTTCAAGCGCATCCACTACTGTCGGAATTTGCTTCGATATTGACGGCCGAGATGATCGAGACATTATCCACGGCCCCGCACATCACATTGTTCTTTCCAATCGATTCTGCATGGTCCACGTTGGATTCTATCGAGCGGCAGTACCTGCATAGTGGATATGCCGAACGGGATGTCGGGCGGTTGGTTGCTATGCACTCCAGTGGCTCCGGCGTAAATTCTTCAGGAGATGTAGGTTGGAGCGATAGTTGGAATCATGGCAGCGTGTGTACGTAGGAAAACATCACTCCTTGGCTAGATCTCAGCCTCTACCCTTCATAGTCACCACGGTTGAAGGAAATCAACTTCGGATATCCTACTCGGTGGATGGTTCCGTCCAAGTTGACCGATCTACGGTCATCCAAGAAGACATTTACGCGTCGAATGGCGTTCTGCATGTGGTCTCGTCTCTCCTCACTAAACCTGAGACGTTTCAAATCAACGCAGAGAAGTACCTGTTAGCACTAAACGCCACGTCGTTCGTGTCTCTCTTGCGGACCGCCAATCTTTCACATTATGTGGACGACGAGCACGACGGCCAAAGTTGGACGCTACTGGCACCACGAGATGATGTCATCGGAGGCAGTAACATGAATGATGTTGTCCGGGATCTTGGACGAGTCCTTCAGTATCATATTATTCCTGGAAAGCTCTTACCAGCCCAGCTCAGTGATGGAATGCTCCTCGGCACAGAGCTTCGGGAAGAAGGGTTGAACGGGCATAGACAACGGCTTCACGTGAGCGTTGCTACCAAGGACGGGACTGTGCAGGGTGATTCCAATGGTGCAGTGGGTTTTGGAGATGCCCAAGTAATTTCCGAGCCTGGTATGTCCCGTTTCTTCATGAGTTTTATGATGGGCCATTGACTTGGGACCTTGGAGTCGAATCCGCCAACTTCGTGATTTATCTCATCTCCCAACTCCTCGATCCGCCTGGTAGCGCTATTGAGAAGATTCAATCGTCCTCTCGACGTTCTACTTTCCTTGCAGCAGTCTTTGCCAGCTCTATGCAATCCACCCTCAAGACTGAGCCTTCTATCACTATTCTTGTCCCATCCAATCAGGGATTTGAAGACCTAGGGCTTATTACTTCTTACCTTCTACTTCCCGATGTGGATACCCGCGAGGCTCTGCGTTCGGTACTCAAGCATCACCTCGTAACGTCCGTGATATATAAGTCTGACATAGGACCCGGCGCCGCCCGCGTGTACGACACTCTCGATGGGTCCTCTGTGTCTATTACCGATAACGTGGTGACCTCATCTGGAAGCTGGAATCAGACATCGCGTCTCGTTCCGCTTAATACCCTCACTGAGAATGGAGTAATTCACGAGCTTCGTGGAGTGCTTCTTCCTGAGAAACTTCGAATTACCATTGGGGACCTCGCACTGGCTGCAGATGGGAATACGATGATAACTCTTGTCAAACGTGCTGGTCTCTCTGGTCTTCTTAATGGCACCCTGACGATGAAAGACGTGGAAGATCTGGACGATTGGAAACGCACCCACCGCAGATATCGATTATCCGCTTCGTCTTCACCCTCTTCGACTCTACCGACGTCAATCGGCTGGACGTTGCTATGTCCTACTGAAGACGCTTTCAAACATGTGAACTTGACCCGGCTTCTTGACGATCAGGGAGCACTTCGAGCCCTTGTCCTTCAACACATTATCCCTACATCAGCGGCTCGGCCTGATTTAGCAGCTCTATATCCGTTGTCGTTTCAAGATGAAGCAACGTATACTACACTCCTTTCACCTTCCTCTCTCCACGGGGATATTATCTTTCGAAAGACTACCAAGACCCCCGAAGGCGGAGGAAAACCCGAAAGTATTATCCTATTGGGTATTCGCGGTGCTAGAGGCACGCCTGGAGAAACGGACTTCGCCCGCTTATTGAACTACGGACGGACAACGACAATTGATCTGGCAGGAATGAGGAGTGGTGTATTGCAAATCGACCGGGTCCTTGAGCCGTGGGTTCCGGACTGGTGGAACGCTTGGGGAAGGGCTGTCACTGGCGGTCTTTTTGGGGGAGTGGGTATCATCATGTTTTGGAGGATAGTGTATTTTTTCTGGCGACGTAGTGGAGATGAGGCAACGTATGAGCCTCTGGATGGAGGGAATGATGATGATGAAGATAGATAAGGCGGGGCCACATGTAATATGTTCACTAATACGGTCTATATATAACACACCAGCAGTCTTGACCGTCCAGCTTAGACCTTGGGTGGCAAGATGGCATTCTGTTCAAGGTAATAGTCTATTCTGTGCAGAACGGACCAGGTTGGGGAGCTAGATGGTAACAGGAACACGCATACAAATCGGGGAATCGCTATTCTGCTACAAATGCAGCGAATGTCCATACAAATACAGGTATACCTCATGAACCGAAAGGACGATAAAGTTAAGCCTCCGAGGGAACACAGACCATAGTCAGGCCCATGATATTACTCTATCCGGCATCAAGGTCAGGGACACCCTTATCGCGGCGCCGTAATCTATGTGTTGTGCCTTCACTCTGTCGAGGTCCTGTGCGTCGGCGCTTCGCAACCGCACATCTTTATGCCGGCGATCCTCGTCCCACGTCCTAAGTTGCTGAACGAAGCCTGGGTTCGGTCGCGTGATGCCACGCTTAACGCGCACGTAGTTCAGCGCTTCATCGACTGTCATGTTCATGCTTGACAGAAGATAGGCAATGACGATGGTCGGACTCCGGCTCGCACCCGCGTAACAATGACACAGAACACGGGCTTTGGGATCAATGAGGGCATTGGTGATAAAGCTGACGGCACCTGAGAGCTCGGGAAGCAGCGGGGCGTTGGGTCGGTCGAGGATAGGGACTGCATATCGGATAAGCTGTTTTGGAAGGTCTAGTTTGGGTATATCTTGGACTAGCATTACTGAAAGTATGTGTGTGATATTGAGCGATTCGAGAACGGATTTGTTGGTGGCAATTTCCACGTCTGATATGTATAACCGAGGAACGATCTCGGACGCGGTATGAACATCTTGTGTGGCCGGGTTGGTTACAGCCTTCTGCGTGACTCCAATGTAAACCCTGGACTTATCCTAGAAAGAGGCTTATGAGGAACTAAAGCGATAAAGGGGTGTGTACCCCTATGCGCCTTACCGTTGGGGATCGTGTGAATATTGCAGCATCACAACGAGCGAGTTTCTTCCCACCATATTTGGGCGCTGGAGAACTTGGAGGCTAGATCGACAGCAGGTAAACGGAAGCTGCAAAGAACGGCGCAAGGTAGGCTCACCGTTTCTTGAGTGTCAGGTTGTATTGCAGGAATCACAAGAAAAGGCATGACAGCGAAGAAGAGAGACTGTACAATAAGATGCTTATTATACCGCCACTGAGTGGCCCAGCCACACAATCGGCAGTGTAGGGAGGCCTTTAGTCTTTGTGATGTTTGCAAGCAGGATAATCGGCAAACTCCGCCCACACGTCGACACAAACCGCCACGCTCTTTAAATGCCCATCACTGACCGTACCAATGAGTTCCGCGCTTGCGTAGAATCCATCCGCAATCGCTCGTCTATTCCGAACCGTGAGGCCCAGGACAAACAGCGTCTGCCCAATGGTACTGGAAAGCCTTCAAAGAGTGAATTTGCTCGAATGGCGTCTGCTATCGGCAAAGACATAACAAATACGACTACAAAGCTCGATAAACTGGCTCAGCGTATGTGATACAACCCTAGAGACAATTGAATGGGTTCCCATGCTTTCTTTCCCTTAGTGGCCAAGCGCAAGACACTCTTCGATGACCGACCCGTCGAAATTAGCGTCAGTCTTCCTAAGCGGACTCACTTCGCTATTGGTGCCTTATTGGAGTTTATTGAGATAACAGGAGCTCACTTACATTATCAAGCAAGATATTGCAAACCTCAACAAACAGATCGCATCGCTTCAAACATTCGTCAAAACTCAAACTAGCAGGCCCGGTGCGAGCAAGCAGGTTGACGAACATAACAACAATGTCGTCATGTTGTTGCAAAGCAAACTTGCTACGACAAGCATGAGCTTCAAAGATGTATTGGAGATCCGGACACAGGTACGCGGAGGGATTGTGTCATGCGTGTCAAATTAACTTGGTCTCGTTCTAGAATATGAAAGAGTCAAAAGACCGGACCGAACAGTTCATGTATTCGGCTGCTGCTGCTGCTGCAACTCCTCCACCAAGTAATTCCCGTTCTCAATATTAATTCACAGCTCCGCTGAACGAAATATATCTTTCCCCCTAGACTCCGTTCTCTACAACAATTCGAGACCGACAGCGCTTCAGGCCATCGATCTGACAGTAAAGGGAAAAGTCGAGCTCAAGATGGTGATCTTCTGGCATTGGACTTGGTATCCGCGGAAGCTGGTGTTGGAAATGGGAGCGCGTTCCAACAGATGCAGCTTGTCGAACAGCAGGTACTCTACATCGCCCTCCGAAAAGATTTCCTCCATCTCAGAGCTAATTTGTGCAAATGTAGGACAGCTACATTCAATCACGCTCCACTGCAATCGAGTCTATTGAATCCACGATCGCTGAACTCGGACAGATCTTCTCCCAATTGGCGAATATGGTGGCCGAGCAACGCGAAACTGTACAGCGTATTGACGCAGACACGCTCGACGTTGTGGACAATGTGTCTGGTGCTCAACGTGAATTATTGAAATACTACGCTAGTATATCGAGCAATCGGTGGTTAATGCTCAAAGTGTTTGGGGTGCTCATCGTCTTCGTATGTGTCTCATCTCATGGGTTGTAATGTGGAACTGAACCGATCCTTCGCCCTTCAGTTTTTGTTATTTATTTTGGTTTCCTAGCTGAGCTCATTTCGTAATCCTTATAACTCTGGACACCCTCAGACGTACTATTATACCTTATTGCTACTAGTCCTTAGGGCGTAATTATTGCCGCTGTCTAGTGCGACTTGATCCAGACTAGGTTCCCTGAGGCAAGCAAGGAAAGTGGCTATAGATAGTGACACTTAAATTGGCGACCGAGACTACCTTGGCTGTCTGGTGGACAGTGTGAATCGCGCCTTCCTAGCGCGACAAGCGCCAATTCCCGACGCGACTCTAATCACCGGCGCGGCTGTTTAGGACCTGCTAGTACTTCGTTGATTTTACTGAGTTTTTTCTCTTGCTTCTATTTGAAATCCCCTTGAATAGTGTTCCCACTCACTCGACCTGACGAGAAGAAAGTTATCCTGGACTCTTAGGATGAAGACACTTCTACCTCATTGATAATCACACCAAGCTCTGAAGGTGACTCCGAATCAGCACGCATCACTCATCATCCTTGATGCTCTCGACGACGTCATCGAGTGCTCCCACTGCGTACTTCGTCGAGATTAACAGAGATAGCTTGATGAGGATGACTGAACTGCAGATACAATCAATTGATGCACTCTCTACGGATTCAATGTCTTCCAGCCCTTTCCTTGCGGCTGCACCATCATAGGGAATACAGGTGAATAGCGGCATGCCAAGTCAATCAGCGGATAATGAGAAAAGTTTAGCATTCGCAATCCTTTCACCGGAATTGAGCAGGCCTAGTTAAATGCAAACAGTACGGTTTGCTGCAGTCAACAACCCTAACACCTCCCTCTCAAGCTTCCCATTCACTCTCCCTAATAGCCTGAAACCAAGGATGGTTCAACAAGTCCGCCGCCGTCGGCCGCTTCGCAGGATCATACTGCAGAATCTCTCTCAACAACACACCCACCGCCTTTACTTCCGCTGTGTCCATCTCCGGTGGCGCTTCCCTCTCCAGGGAGGTCTCTAGCGGCAGTGTCTCCATTTCCGGTGGCGGGGGGCGATCTCGGTACCTGAAGATTAAGCCATTGTTATATTAGACAAGATAAAAATTTCGTAACGAGCATGTGTTGGGGAGGGAAAGGAGGGCGGGATAGGGGGGCTTACCGTCCTGAGAGTAAAACGAGGAATACCGTGACCATTGCGCACGAAGGTCTGCGGGGAGGGGACCAGAGGACGGAGATCAATTGCACGAGGTGGTCATCATTCATTTCTTCCTCAGTCAGGCCATATGTGCTGGCGATTGCGAACAAGGGGGTGCCAGTGAGCGATTCGAAGAGCTGAATCAATGTCATAGATGATAGGTGTTAGCATGTGCGGCTCGGAGGACCGGGTGCTACATACTAAACACCCAAAGCTCCAGATGTCGATGCTCATATCCCAAGATTTCGTGAGGATGAATTCGGGGGCCCGTAAGGCAACAGGGGTTAAGGGGATGGTGTCGCTAGCCGCGGCGATGAGAGATGCTAAGATGGACAAATTAGCGGGCTAGAGAAACGAGAGCTTCTAAGACACTGACCTCCGCCCATATCTGATATCCGGACCGTGAAGCCCGGTTCGAGAGTCGTCAGAGATATAAGTGGTTGCGGGACCGCGGTGTAGCGCGGCGACCAAAGATCGACTTTCCCATCAAGACGCTCGACTGGGTCAGATATTGTTTCAGATTGAGTGATGTCTGTTTTGAGATCAGATTCGCGGAGGAAGTTGATGTTTGGAAGGGAGAAGAGGATGTTTCCAGGTTGGATGTCTAATGTTTTCAGTCAGCAAATGATAATAGATGAGGTCGGATGGTTTCCCCTTCAAGACACATTGTGAGCAGAAGGTACGCACCGGTATGGGTGACCCCATTTCGATGAAGGAAGCTCAAGCCCAGGAGCAACTGCTTCAACATCGACTTCGCAATCCATAACGGGAACCGTTCTGGCTGCATCCAATGGGTAGAGAACTTCGTTCGGAGGGTGTAGTCACAAGGACCCATGACGGGAAACACGAGGCACAGGTGGCGGCCGTTGGGACCCTCGTGCTTGAAACTGCGTAGCAGTTCTATGACCCACTCCGCACCTCTCTCATCGCGATGAGGAGCGAGGTGTTCGAAGATCCTAAGTTCGTTGTTCGCTTCGGATGCCCTGGACACGCTGACTTTGATAGCGACATATCGACTTTCCCTGAAAGAAATGTGAGAGGTGAAGTACTAAAGAAAAATGACTGACTGGGCGTCCCGTGCCAGCCATACGGTCGAAAAGGAGCCGTAGCCAAGTTTTCGAAGGATCTTGTACCGGTTGCGATCGAGGGCATCACCGAGATGGATGGGATGGAGACCACCTGGGCGATAGTCTTCGATCCACTCAGTTGCGGCATCGATGGGGTGAAACCTCTCTCCGAACTCTACTGGTGCTCGGATGAGGGTGTTCGTGGACGGGACATAGTGGAAAACGACTGCAAGCAACCCGCTACCAGTAGCGAGTCTTGGACTGAGTTATAAGGTTCTCTATCTAGTGGGCGTCATTCGCATGACCTCTGACTTATTAGTCAGCCTGCTAACTTCTGCTGGCGGGGAAGTCAATTTGGGGCGTGAGAACCTGTCACCCGTATGCGGGAGGCGTGCAATCGGGATGGCAGATGGGACTCACGACTGAGCACCAGCAGAACCCACTCCATCATTAACACAGGGAGGGAAAAGGACAAGACAGAGGGGTTTTCCCAAGGGATCTAGCTGGCAGGAACAGCGAGGGGCAATGAAAGACAGTGCAATAAAGGAATTAGCACTTTAAAAAGTGCACGTGACCCGACGAGAGAGATTTCGTCGTCACGAGATCCGGTTTTATATCGACGGCTGTGTAGCTTGGGAAATGCCGACAATCGGCATTCGCGCTGAGCGTTCACCAATGCGAATTACAGTGCAATATCGGGGATGTATCATCTCAATCTAAGGTCATTGATAATGTGTAAGGCAGAACATCGGCGTTCTTCAGGTCTGTATATGGTGTTCCTCCGACCACCTGTGGCGTGTGTGGTGGACCTTCCCCTCTGTGACCGACGGAAGTCTTCTGATTGTCCAGTTGTGTCCAAAGATTTGACCTCGTCACTCGCCTAGTCCCGTTTATCCTCGTGATTCGCCGCCACGTTTAGGATCCACAGTTCATCCAGGGGACCGCAGAAGACGTGCGGAGGTGATCGACAGCTTTGTAACAAGTCATGTGGCTAACATTGGCTCTACTGGGATCGAGCCTCAAGATGATGCTCGAAGCTGTACTCATCGCAGAAGCAGGAGGACTGCGCGAGCGATGTGCTAGAGAGAGACCTCGCTATTAATTCAGCTTTCGCGGTGCGCCCTCTTCCCGCCCGCCCATCCCGCCCCCACCCTCCCACACAGTCGGGTGCCGGGTTCTCACGCGCCAAATTGCCTGCTGCAATTTCTTCACACCCGCACCAGCAGAGACCTGGGCCCTAATAAGTACAGCTTCGAACATCATCTTGAGGCTTGATCCTGGCGCAGCCAATGTTACCACATACTTCCTACACTCCTGATGCGTGCGATGTCTCCAAGGCGGAGCTCAATCTTACCATGGGGGCCTTCATTCTGAGCCCACGTTACTTTACCGCACGGGCAAGGAGAAGTGGTCGCCGTCCAGCGGACCTGACGCTCAGTGCCGTTCGAAGGAGCTGCGCAAAGTCTTCAACCATTCGATTACGAAGGTCTACAGCGGAAGTGAACGCGGTGGGTGTGTTGTTGAGAGAGTTCTGCAGTACGATCCCGCGAAGCGACCGACGGCGGCGGACTTGTTGGACGATCTCTGGTTTGAGGCTATTGGGGAGAGTGAGCGGGAAGGCCTTTGAGGGGGAAGTGTCTCAGGACTCCTGCTCGATTCTTCTTGGGCATTGCTCTTTTTTTTTTGAGCATTGAAAATTCACCTCAGGCGGTATTGTTATGCCTTACTGCTAATGGCCGCGTAATTATTGCTGCTGTCTAGTGCGAGTTAATCCGGGCTACATTCCCCAGAAACGAAGGGAGAAAGTAGTCGTAGATAGTACCTTCAAGTTGGTGTCCCGAGTCTGCCTTTACTGTCTGCTGGACGGTGAGAATCCCGGCTTCCTATTTTGTCATGGCCTTGTCTTGCCATATCTATCTTCTCAGAGAAGGCTCAAATCGTTAGCAGTGTCGTCTCTTATCACAAAATTACCGCACATGTAATAATAATACAAAAGAAAAGAGAAATCCAGCACACAAGCGCTTATTTCGTCCTTTTGGATCTGTGTTTTTGGGCCTCTATAGCTCGTTTCTGCTCGTCGACCCATTCTTTATACATGAACGGCACCGCGACAAGTGCGGGGCCCCCAATAAAGACGTATCCGAGGAGGGACACAAGGAATGCTGGAATGAGCGCACGCATATCCGAGAACGCCAGTGCAGCAGTGATGAACGAGGACGTCCCAAATGAGATAGCATCCCATTGTAGAAAACGCTTAATTTCGTTGGCCACGCCGATGCGGAGCAGTTCGTTCGTTGAGGCGTAAGTGTACACGCCGGTGTACGGGATGAACGAGTCTCTCATGAAAGCGAGAGGGTCGGGGGAGTTCAGGATATCGAAAAGGAGGGGCATGTGTGCAAACGAGGCGACGATAGAGACGGCGATGTAGGAGGCTTGGATGAAGAGGTAGGTAGGCGTGTGAGGTGCCTTTCCAACCTGTTTGTGGGATATTGGCCCAACCCGAGTGTCAAACAAGAAGAACCAAAGTGACTGCAAGAGCGCGACGTATATGGGGAAAATTTGAAACGCTGCGTTAGTGTACGGGTTGACACGGAGAATGGCTACAGCGAGTGGGAGGATGTATCCGAAACAAATTGAAAATAAGGAAGCTCGGATGGCCGTCTCGTCTGGGCGCACCGGGGGCTGACCGTCGAACCGAGAGGTTGTGCGAGCACTGGATTGCGGGCAACCATGAGTTCAACCGGTCAAAACTGAGAACAAGAAGACATACAGATAGGAGAGTAGCCAGTATATGGGAAGTGAGACGCCGAGCCCGTAGAGCTGCCCAAATGACAATGTAATAAATGGTGCCAGGACAGCGCCTGTGCGAGAATTGGGGAATTGAGAGGCAGAGTCAAGCATTAATGGCAGAAGGATCACTTCGACCAGACCAGCGACATCAAGGGCATAGGCGCGAAGAGAAGGGCGAAGAGAGGGGCTGAAAGTAGGTGTGAAGAAGGTGACAAAAATGCAAGCAAGATTGTCAAAAACGCGTATTCCGGTGTAGGCAACGCGATTTGGAGCAAAATCTGAGCAGATGCTACACAATTTTTTTCAATTATCCTTCTCATGACCCAGTGCCTGCTTGTTGAACCCATAGGAAATAATTAGCCACACCAATGTAGGTGGCATAAACGAGCACAATTGCGAGAGATTTGAGAATTGCAGAAGCTGTATCAGGTAGACGAGTCAGAGGGTACGATTGTGGCAATTATTGAAACGCATGTACCTGCAGCTGTTCCCATGGTAATGCTGTGGAAGCTTTCGATCAAGCTAGTCTTTATGCCATATCGACGTAGCTGACTGACTAAGCTTTGCTTCCGACCTCCAACTGACCGATACGCACAGTGCAGTGCACAATTCTGAGTATGTTATAAGTACGCGAGCATCAACATTCCAGGCCACCCCCTGCCCAGTCCAACTTTGAACCAGAGTCTTACCAATAGATTCACAGCTAAATCTCCCCAATAATTCCTGTTGGGTGGTTCGAATAGGATATCATATCCATGGTCCCTTTCTATGCATATATTGGAATCCACCGAAGGATCCCTGATAAGGTAAGCTTGCACATTGGTATCGAATGGCTGCTTAGGCCCCTAGACTGAATGACTGCAACAATAGAGGCGCGCGCCACCATGACATGTGTATGTTTCATGAGTATGATGTATCGGCAAGGCCACCCATTTAGAACACCTTGATACTTCTTCTGTATCTCTTGATACATCCATTTACATAAGGATGTGAGTGCTTTCTGTCAGCGAACGTTTGTGACTGCAATTTCCGCTATCTCTCTAATTATTTTTCTAGCTCCTGATTGATGGTTGTCAAAGTCTACGTAAGTTGTACACGTTCAGCTAACATTCAACCTATTTTCTTGCAGTTACCGCCCGAGAGAGACTAATGAGGTTCTGTAACACAGATCTAAAACCGCTTTCATTCATCTCCCGAACTTCACGGTTTCTGGCTCCGAGGGTCCATAAATGGGTGCACCGCTGACCCAGACATACAGTAAATAGCAGTACCAATAAAGGAGCACCATCAAATGTTTTTCCACCTTTGCGCAATTGGGGCTATCAGCCGCGTGGTACGGCCTCTGGGCTCGGGGATCCTAGAACGGCATCAGCACAATCAACTGTGCTTCGGAGGCTCCGAAGCATAATTGATTTTGGTGGCGTTGTTCGACGGTGACGGCAGATGCTTAGTCCGAGAACCAAAACACTAGAGGGAAACATCCCATGCGGTGCAGGGCTCGTTGACGTCGGAAAGAGAGGATCTCGGGATGCGGACGTGTCGACTAACCCGACTTGGCGCCTGCATCTGTTAGATAAGTAGCCGGATTCAGAATTAAACGCCGTGGGCTGCGCTTAATCCGGAAGGCATTCGATACGAGCACATGTCTTCCAGCCAAGTTGTGAGCAGGATGGTGGGCTGAATGTATCCGTGTAGATCAACATATTTCCTCATTTCATTTTCAATTCACAGCCCACGATACACTCGAGGCAAGGCAACGACACCGCCCCGGATAATCAAGAATTGGACGCCCCCACGCCCCCGCCCCTCCTTGGAATCAGCGATCTCCTATACAGAACGAACTGCAGACTGGCAGGATACTCCAAGAACGACGCGAGTGACATCCTCCGATATTGATAAATTATCAGCTAAGACGCCGACAAGGCCTTGCCAGGGGGGAGATGTAAACTTGGATACGGAAGTGCCCGACTCAGCCACCCAACACACTGGAGATCCATGTCATAGCCATTCATGTTCGCCCTATGCTGGCCCGCACAAGCAGCAAGAACACTTAGAACACCAGGTGCCAAGCTTATTATCTCTCAACGAGTGTCTGATCTTCTCGGGTTATCGAATTTGATCCACCGTTCGGACAAGCATACACCGGCCCCGATAGGAAACTGCTGGCTATGCGAAGCAACGTCCATCACGTACGTCAGGTATACTTAAAAGTCACGTACAGCATGTCTGGCCCGATCTGTGATCATGGGCATTCCCTACCTGTGGCTCTTGCATTAACATTTGTAATCGTTGAGATCGAGGGGAGTGGTGGACCATACTCGCAAGATCTGTTGGAGGGGTGGCATCGATCCCGCACGAGGCCTTCCACTGATGATACAGGATCTTTGTAATCCAGAGCCCCGATTCATTCCCACCTCTCCAACATACATTGCGGCATTTGCGCCACGAGAAGCCACATTCGTGGAAAGGGTATGAGTACCCCAAAGTGTGGCATCCTGTTATCTTCGGAAGGCGGGCGACACTAGAATTTATGCGAAGAAGCCTATCCTCACCCTAGGCCTCGTTTTAGCTATTACGAATACCAGATTCTCTGTATTCTCTGTTCTTCTGTGAGAGCATTATATATCCTCGATTCGGATGGCCCTTCCTATGATTCAATGAAACATCGATCAAGACGTCATTTTCGTAAAAGTATATCAGAGGGGGCCAAGAAATCCTGCCCCCACCCGCTCAAGAGGGGGTGTCGGGTTGCACTACACATCAGGCATACTAGGATCGGTCCATCAGCTCGATGGCGATCGGTCCCGAGCTTCCCGAAAAACAAAGTCTACAGATGCCGATTCTGGCCAGATCAATCAAATACTGTAGTCTTGTAACTCGTCGTTCACTTCGTGGTGATATTTCTTATTGCCAACGCCGGCCCTAGATCTAAACTCAAGGCTCAACAAAATTTGAACGATCTATACTATTTCTCTTTCATGGGTTTAGATACCCACATTATAGTAGCTAGTGTACTTAGGATGGGGCCGCGTCCTGGTGTCAGTCATTGGCCAGCAGCCTGCTTTACAAATCAAAGATACCACTCACGACCCACTAGAAACGGAAGCCCCCAGCAAGACCCATGACTAGACGAATGGGAATATGCTTATCAGCCCAGTACCAATCAGAGCATCCGAAAAAGAGAAAGAAAAAAAGAAAAAAAGCACGCACTATTAAGAGGATCGTACTTCATCTTGATACGCCGTAGCCTTGGAAGATTGGCGGTGTAGAGTCTGTGGAGTGGCACATCGGCCAAGGCGTAGTTGGAATAGAGAGGGAGGTCGGCCAGCTGCTGGCCTTCGCGTTGGGCAGCAGCGGTGATGGCTGCTGCGGCGAGTTTCATGTCCTCCCGCGCAGTTGAATCGGAGCTTCATCAGGCCAGAGCTGAAAAGAAAACGAAGATGGACCGATGTGTAAATTAAACGGGAGAACGAAAGTTGGATGGTTCGGTTCCTTACCCAGAGAAGTGCCAGAGGCGAGATGAAGTGGTTGTGGGGATACGCCGTATCATCGCTGCTCGAAGTAACTGGCCCAGTCGCTATAAATGGTTCAATAGACATGGAAAGAGACGATCCCTTTGCGAATGAGCCAGGTCCAGTATAGTACTAGTTTGGGACCTTAGCACGATCCAAGGCAGAGAAATAGGGCACAAAAACCTTACATCGGTTTGATTGAGAATCTGAGATATGACACTGACGCTGAGAGCCGAAAGCGATACGGAGTGCATGGCTCCCCTGAACAAATGAGAATAAACGACTTATATGGCACAGCGCTGAAGAAGCACTCACCGGAGGTGGTCAGGATTCGAGTATGGAGAGGATACTACGGATATGAATTCGGGGAACGTACGGGTCTTCACATCTTCCATTAGTTCTTGGGATAGCCAAGAACCTGTCAAAAAGATCCGGAGGCGGGGTTGAGCCATTATAAAAAGGCAAAATACAGAATTCGGGTGTAGAGCCAGGGGCTATGGATGGATGCCGCGACTAGATTGGCGTCCGCATCGATATTGTTCGCTGAAAAGTCCGCGATGGCTTGAACAACGGGGCCGATATTAGCGCCTGTGTACGTCAGGAGGCCGCCCTATCAATCAATCATCTTCAGCACAATGATACACAGCATATCGCACACCACTTTACTTACCCACACAGGACCCATCGGAAAAGTCTTGAATACAAAATTGGTTACAATTCCCTAGATTAAATTGAGTACATTGACGATTGTAAAGGCACTGGGGTCTCACAAAATTGTTATATCCACCCTATGATGAATCCCAGAGTGAGCATCTTGAGAATAGCAATATTACGATAGATGATCGCTTACTTTCAATGCAAAAGACAGTTCCGGGTTTGAATTGGCGGTGACCATCGTAATCTCACCATCGGGGAGAACTAACTCGAACGCCACGACGCTATCAATGGCCTAGGTAATACGATTGGGAACCGCATGTCAAACAATGAACTGTATGACGTGCTTACCAGTCCATGTCGATTAGAGATCCACGAATAACCTGGTGGGAAGAATATAAGCTGCCCGTATAAACCGGCAAACAATTTGAGAAATGGATGATATCCTCACCTCCTCCCAACGTAAATCCTCCGACGCCGACCCCAGAGATACGTCCACCGGTAACTGTGACACCGAATGGCTCGAGTTTGGGGTAAACTTCGTCCCAAGTAAGTCCAGCCCCGATGGTTGCCGTGTTCGAGGCTTGGTCATACATAACTGCGTTGAATCTTGATAATGCGATCTGAACTCCGGACGTTGAACTGAAACCCTGGTTTGCCGTGTGTCCTCCGGATTTTATCTGTGGGTGTGTTGTGAATAGAAACAAAACTCGGGCGAATGCATTGACTGACCGCGAAGGGTGTGGAGGTTGTGCCAAGGATCTTAAGCTACAGGCCGAACACAAGTCAGAACCCAGTGTGGACAGTGGGGTGCAATGGAATTAATCCACAATTTTGGACACGTCGTGAACAGTTCCTGGCTCCACAGAACAAGCTGATGTTCTCGTTGCTGGAAGGAGTCCAATGATATGTGCCTCTAGCGTACGATGTGCTCCCTGCCAAGTTATAAGACGGGTGCTGAAGACGGAGCGAAATGGGCCTACTTACCGGGATAGAAAACTTGGGAACGGGGGGACACGGCACGCTGGATGGCCAAGCATGTAGAATGATACGCATCAGGCCATCGATATTCTGTGGAATAAACCAGTACCAGGGCTGGGAAAGTAAGGCGAGAGCAGCATAGAATGAAAACATGTTTGGGAGAGGATGTGGAAGTCGATCCTTAGCCGTCCTGAGCGCTTTTTATAGGGGGCATGTATGGGTATGTTGAATGCCGGCGAGTGACGGGGCGGGTAGCACAGCACACAGATCGACACACGGAAAGGGACGATGGAATCAGTCGTCACAAATGGTCCACGTCCACCAATGTAGAATGAAGCATGCTCCCCCCGATATATTCGTCAGACCTGTAGGCAGGTCCACATCTCACACGTCGCGGCTGTAGTCGAGGCCATTCCGAATTGAGTCTAATGCAGTGCCATTGCACTGAACATGAATTTCCTGGCTTGCCTATTTGGGTCAAATCAAAGATTCCCAAAGGATTTGTGTGGTGGTGCAAGATAGAAAGGGAAGTAGCGCATCGAACTTGTGAATCGAATGAGGAGAAGCCAAATGTGATGCAGAGAGTGAGTATGCAAGAGATGGAGCCAGTCCCCTAACCGTAGCCCCAAGCGTCTCCTGGACCCAGTGGTGGAGACCATTGCCAACAGTCCTACAGCTGACCATGACGAAGAACCACTAACCCTCGTCCTTGTCAAGCGCTCATTCTATCCAATGATTCCACAGGCCAAGCCAACATATTGGAGCTAGCCGAGTTTGATCTACAATTGTAGACAGGCAAGTTCTCGCTGAGACTGATCCGCTAGCTTTGAGGGTTGGGACTCCTATGCATTGGTTCCCATATGGCCGGATATTGAACCAAATGGGCTGTGAAATTCGTTACTATAGTATGAGGACGGTGCGAACAGATTCAACAGTGCGCCGCGGGCGTCACAGATGGTGAGATGGTGCAATGCGAATCGATGGGCACGGATGAGGACGGCTCCCCCCTGAGCCCAATCCATCTGCTTTGTGATCCACGTATGGAATCCCCCATCCCGCAGGCAGCTTGATGGTTCAGACAGTGGAATTCGGTCTGAATTGAGTATATTGCCCCGCGCCAATTGTGCGTACGGTTCGCTCTAGGCCAGACACCCTCCATATGCATACGCGTCGTACTTTTCGCAGTGCGAGGCGCGAACAGAACCACGCGTGCAAGTAAGTCGGGGCGGCAACTAGGCCCGTAGGCAGTAATCCGGGCCGTGTTCCCGCTTCCTCTCGTCTCCAAACTTCAAACCCAATCTTTTGTTTGTGGGCTGCTCTCGCCTTTTCCCCTCCTTCCTTTCAGTTTCACTCTAACTCATTCTTAATCGACTCTCGCGCTGGACGCCCTGACTTCATTCTGTTGGAGGTAGACAATTTCCCCTTGATTATGTAGTACATTGTACATATCCTGAGGATTCGGGAGATCAATCTTAGTTCTTGCTTCCACCCATCCACCTGAACTCGTCCATTCAACACATTCAACAGCGCCACAACCATTCCTCAGGCATTGACTTTCACGATCGACAATGCAACGCCCATTGATTCCCCTCCAGATGTAATTCCTGCGACGGGCTCAAATTTCCAGTGAAATGGGGTGGAAAAAACACGAGCCCCTCTACAAGGGCTCCGGATGAATTCGCTGGCTCTCTGGCCTGGCAGATACACTCCCGTACAATGGTAGTCTCTGAATCCCCCCGGGGTCCTGGGATTGTAGGGCCGCCTTGGGAGAATAGAATACATCGATCAGTTGGGCCTGAGCAATCTGAACGACTTGAAATATTTCCCCTCGATGGTTTTACACACTCGTTATCGTAACTAGTATATTTAGGACGGGAGCACGTCTTGGTGTTAGTTATTGTCCAGCAACCTGCTCTGCAAATCAAAGATGCCGCTCACGACCCGCTAGAAGTGGAATCCCCCCGCGAGATTCATGACTAGACGCAGGGAGATATGCCCATCAGCTGCCTACCAATAAGAACCTCCAAAAAAGAAAAAAAAAAAAAAAAAACACGCACTCTCATAGGGATCATACTTCTTCCTGAGCCTCTGCAGCTTTGGAAGATTGACGGTGTAGAGCTTCTCGAGTGGTGTATCGCTCAAGGAGTAGTCGGAATAGAGGGGTAGGTCAGCCAGCTTCTGGCCCTCCCCTTCCGCAGTAGTAGTGATGGCTGCTGCGGCTCTCTTCAGGTTCTCCCGCCCAATGTCATCGGAGCCTGCATCGGGCCAGCGCTGAAAAGAAAACGAAAATGGATCAGTGTGTAAATTCAACAGAAGCCTAGTTGGATGGTTGGATCCCTCACCCAGAGAAGCGACAAAGGCGTGAAGAATTTGTTATGGGGATACGATGAATCGCTCTTGGAGGAAGTCACTCCTCCAGTGTTTATGAATGGTTCGATAAACACGATAAGCGACGTCCCCTCCGCAAATTTGCCACCACCATCGTAGTAGTACTACAATCGCATCTTAGTACGATCCAATACAGAGAAATGGGGCACAAAAATCTTACATTAATTTGATCGAGAATCTCTTCTATCACCCCGACACTAAGATCCGTAAGGGATACGGTGTGCATGGCACCCCTGAACACACCGTGAATCAACAGCTTATATGTCATAACATCAAAGAAGCGCTTACCGGAGGTCATTCTGCAGGAATGGACCGGATGCCGCACTTATGAGGTCGGTGTACGTACGGGTCTTCACATCTTCTTGAGCTCTTGGGATATCAAAGAACTTGTCAAAAATATTCGGAGGCCGGGTCGACCCATTATAGAAAAGCGTAACACTGAGTACGGCTGCAGGGACGTGGGTATACACCGCGACTATAGTGGCATCCACATTGGTGTTGCTTGCTTGAAAGTCGGCGACGGCCGACACAACGAGGTCGATATTGGGCTGTGTGTATATCAGGCCGCCCCCCTATGAATTAGTCATCTTCAGCATAATGATACTCGGTATACCGCACGTCTCACTTACCCACACATCACCGAGCGAATGAGTCTTGAATACATAGTGAGTTATAATTCCCTGTATTGAATTTAGTACATTGACGATTGCGAAGGCACTCGAATCTCACAAAATTGTTATATCCACCCTATGATGAATCCGAGAGTGAGTGTCTTGAAGATAGCGATACGGCAATAGAGGGTCGCTTACTTTCAATGCCCATGACAATTCCGGGTTTGACTCGGCGGTGACCGTCGTAATCTCACCATTAGGAAGAACCAACTCGAACGCCACAATGTTATCGGTTACCTAGTTAGATACGATTAGGAACCAGATGTCAAACGAGCCATGTGACAGATATGCTTACCAGTCCGTGTCGATTAGAGATATATGAATAACCTGGGGGAAGAATATAAGCCACGTGCACGAGCCAGGAAAGAATTAGAAAGATGGAGGATATGCTTGCCTCCTCCCAAGGCGACTCCTGACATGCCAACACCAACGATACGTCCGCCTACGACTGTGACGCCTAATGGCTGGAGTTCGGCGTAGAGTTCAGCCCAAGAAAGTCCAGCCCCGGCAGTTGCGGTATGCTTGTCTTCGTTATACGTAACGTCCTTGAATTCCGATAATGCGATCTGAACTCCAGGCGTTGAACTGAATTTGGGGTTTGTCGCACGTCCCCCGGCTTTTATCTGCGGGAGTGTTTTCAATTGAAGCACAAGTCGGACGAATGCATTGACTGACCGCAAAGGGTGTAGAATGTCTGCCAAGGATGTGGAGCTGTGAGTCGGACCCCCAAGTCAGAATCCAGTATGGGCAGTGGGGTGCAAAATCAATCTACAATTTTGGAGACGTCCTGAACGGTTCTTGGTTCCACGGAACAAGCTGATTTTGGCTGCTGGAAGGAAGCCAATGATATATATCCCTAATGTAGGATTCGCTCCCTGCCAAACTATAAGGCGGGTGCTGAAGGTGAAAACGGAGCGAAACGGGCATACTTACCGGGATAGGAAACACGGACAGTGGGTACGGCGCGCTGGATATCATAGCACGTCCAGCGATACGGGGGGCGAATAGCAAGACCCTGAGGGGCAAACCAGTACCACACCTGGGAAAGTGTGGTGAGAGCAGCGTACGGTAAAAACATTTGGAACAGGATTGAGGGCTGCACCCTTAGCCATCCTAACGCTTTTTATGAGGCGCAGGTACGGAAATGAGTGACAGTTTATGAAGGATTTGCAAATGGACCATGTCTGTCAGCGGGGAATAGGATGTATTCTGCCAGCTGACCTAGCCCAGTTGACAGGCAAGCTCGGAAGATGTCCTCCGTTTTGCAGCCGATTGACAAGTGCACTGCTTGAAGAAATCGCAGGGTCCTGGCATGAGATACAGTACTACTGTATGTGTTACCGCCAAAATGACCTGCAGCCATCACAAGTATCCGTTGGATCCCAAACTTGTCGGAGATGTTCTGGGTGACCATATGCACAATACTGTCAAGTTAGAAGAGATTCCACGCCCAAACTGAGGGTGTGGAAACCGAATGTTAAACAATGAATTGTGTGACGTACTTACCAGTCCATGTCGATTAGAGATAACCTGGGGGGAAGAATATAAGCTGCCCGTATAAACCGGCAAACAATTAGAGAAATGGAGTGATGATATCCTCTCCGAATTGAGTCTAATGCGAGTGCCATTGCACTGAACTTGAATTTCCTGGCTTGCCTATTTGGGTCAAATCAAAGATCCCCAAAGGATTTGTGTGGTGGTGCAAGATAGAAAGGGAAGTAGTGCATCGAACTTGTGAATCGAATGAGGAGAAGCCAAATGTGATGCAGATGGTGAGTACGCAAGAGATGGAGTCAGTCCCCTAACCGTAGCCCCAAGCGTCTCCTGGACCTAGTGGTGGAAACCATTGCCAACAGTCCTACAGCTAGCCATGAAGAAGGACCACTAACCCTGGTCCTTGCCAAGCGCTCATTATATCCAGCCAACATATTGAAGCTAGCCGAGTTGATCTACCATTGTAGACAGGACAACTACTTGCCGAGACTGAATCGCTGGCTTTGAGGGTTGAGACTCCTTTTGGCTCCCATATGGCCGAATATTGAAACAAATGGGCTGTGAAATTCGTTACTATAGTATGAGCATGAGGAGGGTGCGAACAGATTCAACAGTGCGCCTCAGGCGTCACGGATGGTGAGATAGTGCAATGCGAATCGATGGGCACGGATGAGGACGCCTCCCCCCCGAGCCCAATCCATCTACTTTGTGATCCATGTATGGATCCTCCATCCCGCAGCGTAGCTTGATCGTTCAAACAGTGGAATTCGATCTGAATTGGGTATATTTCCCCGCACTAATTGTGCGTACGGTTCACTCTGGAGACCAGACACCCTCCATACGCATACGCGTCGTACTTTTCGCTGTGCGAGGCGCGAACAGAACCACGCGTGCAAGTAAGTCGTGGCGGCAACTAGGCCCGTAGGCAGTATCCGGCGTGTTCCGTTTCCTCATCTCTCCAAACTTCAAACCCAATCTTTCGTTTGTGGGCTGCTCTCACCTTTTCCCCCTCCTTCTTTTCGGTCTCGCTCTAATTTATTCTTAATTGACTCTCGCGCTGCAACTTTCTGGGAAGCCAAAGTCCACAGACACCGAACCTGCCAAAGCAATCGAATGTGTAGTCCGCAGAGAGTTGAAGAATCCATTTTCGCTCTTCAGTTCGCTGCAATATTTCTTATTGCCAGATGTCAGTCCCAGATCTAAGCCGGCCGGAGGCATTACTGTACACAATTTGAACGACTTGAAATATTTCGCCTCGATGGTTTTACATACACTCGTCATCGTAACTAGTATATTTAGGACGGGAGCACGCCTTGGTGTCAATTATTGTCCAGCAACCTGCTTTGCAAATTAAAGAATACGCTCACGACCCGCTAGAAGTGGAATCCCCAGCGAGGTCCATAACTAGAGGCGGGGAGATATGCTCATCAGCTGGCTGCCAATAAGAACCACCAAAAAAAAAAAAACACGCACTCTTCTGGATCATATCTTCTTCCTGAGCCTCTGCAACCTTGGAGATTGACGTGTAAGAGCTTCTCGAGTGGTATATCGCTCAAGGAGTAGTCGGAATAGAGGGGAAGGTCAGCCAGCTTCTGACCTTCGCTTTCCGCAGTAGCAGTGATCGCTGCTGCGGCTTTTTTCAGGTCCTCCCGCGCAATATGATCGGAGCTTGCGTCGGGCCAGCGCTGAAAAGCAAACCGAAAGTGAATCAGTGTGTAAATTCAAGAAAAGGACCCAGTTGGATGGTTCCTCACCCAGGAAAGCGACAGAGGCGTGAAGAATTTGTTGGGGATATGTGAATCGTCCTTGGAGGAAGTCACTCCCTCGCAGTGTTTATGAATGGTTCGATAAACACGATAACGACCGCCCCGTCCGTGAATTTGCCACCACCATCGAAGTAGTACTACAATCGCATCTTAGTACGATCCAATACAGAGAAATGGGGCACAAAAATCTTACATCAGTTTGATGGAGAATCTGATTGTATCACCCCGACAGTGAGATCTGTAAGGGATACAGTGTGCATGGCACCCCTGAACACACCGTGATATTAACAGCTTATATGGCATAACATCAAAGAAGCGCTTACCGGAGGTCATTCAACAGGAATGGAGCGGATGCCGCAGTTATGAGGTCGGTGTAGGTGCGGGTCTTTACATCTTCTTGAGCTCTTGGGATATCAAAGAACTTGTCAAAAATATTCGGAGGCCGGGTCGACCCATTATAGAACAGCGTGACACTGAGTACGGGTGCAGGGACGCGGGTATACACCGCGACTACAGTGGCATCCACATTGGTGTTGCTTGCTTGAAAGTCGGCGACGGCCGACACAACGAGGTCGATATTGGGCTGTGTGTATATCAGGCCGCCCCCCTATGAATTAGTCATCTTCAGCATAACGATACTCGGTATACCGCACGTCTCACTTACCCACACATCACCGAGCGAATGAGTCTTGAATACATAGTGAGTTATAATTCCCTGTATTGAATTTAGTACATTGGCGATTGCGAAGGCACTCGAATCTCACAAAATTGTTATATCCACCCTATGACGAATCTGAGGGTGAGTATCTTGAAGATAGCAATACGGCAATAGAGGGTCGCTTACTTTCAATGCCCATGACAATTCCGGGTCTGACTCGGCGGTGACCGTCGTAATATCACCATTAGGAAGAACCAACTCGAACGCCACGATGTTATCGGTTACCTAGTTAGATACCGATTGGGAACCAGATGTCAAACGAGCCATGTGACAGACACGCTTACCAGTCCGTGTCGATTAGAGAGGTATGAATAACCTGGTGGGAAGAGTATAAGCAACCTGCACGGGCCAGAAAAGAATTAGAGGAATGGAGGATATGCTTGCCTCCTCCCAAGGTGACTCCTGACATGCCAACACCAACGATACGTCCGCCTACGACTGTGACACCTGATTTCTCGAGTTCCACGTAGAGTTCAGCCAAGAAAGTCCAGCCCCGACAGTTGCGGTATGCTTGTCTTTGTCATACGTAACGTCCTTGAATCCTGATAATGCGATCTGAACTCCGGGGGTGAACTGAACCCGGGGTTTGTCGCACGCCCCCGGCTTTAATCTGTGCGGTGTTTTCAATTGAAGGACGAGTCGGACGAATGCATTGACTGACCGCAAAAGGTGTTGGTTCCGCCGCCAAGGATCTTAATCTACGGACCGAACCCCAAGTCAAAATCCAGTGTGGGCAGTGGGTGCAAAATTAATCTACAATTTCGGAGACATCCTGAACGGTTGCTGGTTCCACGGAACAAGCTGATTCTTGGCTGCTGGAAGGAAGCCAATGAGATGTATCACTAGTGTAGAATGGGCTTCCTGCCAATTTATAAGGCGGGTGCTGAAGGTGAAAACGGAGCCGCATGGCGTACTTACCAGGATAGGAAACACGGGTAGTGTGTACGCCGCGCTGGATAGCATAGCACGACCAGCGATACGGGGGGGGATACCGAGACCCTGAGGGGCAAACCAGTACCACAGTTGGGAAAGTGCGGCGAGAGCAGCGGAGGTAGAAGCATTTGGAACAGGATTGGGAACAAGATCCTTGGCCATCCTGACGCTTTTTATGAGGCGCAGGTACGGAAATGAGGGGCAGTTTGATATGGAATGAAGGGTTTGCAAATGCTCCATCAGCGGGGAATACAATGAATTCTGCCAGCTGACCTAGCCCATGGGCCCAGTTGACAGGCAAGCTCGGAAGATGCCCTCCGTTTCACAGCCGATTGCCAAGTGCACTGCTTGAAGAAGTCGCAGGTTCCTGGCGTCAGATACTACTGTATGTGTTACCGCCAAAGTGTCCTGCAGTCATCACAAGTATCGTTGGCTCCCAAACTTGGTGGAGATGTTCTGGGTGATAATATGCACGACACTGCCAAGTTAGAAGAGATTACTATGCCCAACTGAGGGTGTGGTAGAAGGATCACTCCTCTTTCGGATCGGCAAGTTCGTGACGCCCCGGAGATTTGTATCCGGATCGGCATCGATCCGGGCATCACCAGGAACGTTGCAAGTGGCTTTGTTGCCTCCCCCAATATAGAGTAATTTACTAAGCTTATTTGGCATTCCAGGAACCTTGGTGAAAACAATTTGAAACTTGGAAATGCCATTTGGGCTCACGACTCCGTCATCTCTTACTCAAAATACTACTGTACTGTATGCGTCACGAGTCTAACAAATGTGTCACGTCACACGTGGGCTCCGAGTGCTAACAATAACGTTACATTTGGGGTGGCGGTTTGTTAACCATATTAGGGTGTAC
>MU129143.1:69614-81477 GCA_014904985.1 Hydnum rufescens UP504
ATCCCTCCTCCCAACGTAAATCCTCCGACGCCGACCCCAGAGATACGTCCACCGGTAACTGTGACACCGAATGGCTCGAGTTTGGGGTAAACTTCGTCCCAAGTAAGTCCAGCCCCGATGGTTGCCGTGTTCGAGGCTTGGTCATACATAACTGTGTTGAATCTGATAATGCGATCTGAACTCCGGGCGTTGAACTGAAACCCTGGTTTGCCGTATGTCCTCCGGATTTTATCTGTGGGTGTGTTTTGAATAGAAGTAGAAGTCGGGCGAAGGCATGAGGCTGGACCGCAAGGGTGTGGAGGTTGTGCCAAGATCTTAAGCTACGGGCCAAAACAAGTCAGAACCCAATGTGGGCAGTGGGGTACAATGAAATTAATCCAACAATTTTGGACACGTCGTGAACAGTTCCTGGCTCCAACAGAAACAAACTGATGTTTCGTTGCTGGAAGGAGATCCAATGATATGTGCCGCTAGCGTAGCGATTGGCTCCCTGCCAGAGTTATAAGACGGGTGCTGAAGACGGAGCGACAATGGGCCTACTTACCGGGATAGAAAACTTGGAACGGGGGGACACGGCACGCTGGAGGCCAAGCTGTAGAATGATACGCATGCCGTGGAGTGACGGGCGGGTAGCACAGCACACAGATCGAGACACGGAAAGGGACGATGGAATCAGAGTCGTCACAAATGGTCCACGTTCGCCAATGTAGAATGGAAGCATGCTCCCCCGATATATTCGTCAGACCTGTAGGCAGGTCCGCATCTCACACGTCGCGGCTGTTAGTCGAGGCCATTCCGAATTGAGTCTAATGCAGTGCCATTGCACTGAACTTGAATTTCCTGGCTTGCCTATTTGGGTCAAATCAAAGATTCCCAAAGGATTGTGTGGTGGTGCAAGATAGAAAGGGAAGTAGCGCATCGAACTTGTGAATCGAATGAGGAGAAGCCAAATGTGATGCAGATGGTGAGTACGCAAGAGATGGAGCCAGTCCCTAACCGTAGCCCCAAGCGTCTCCTGGACCTAGTGGTGGAAACCATTGCCAACAGTCCCCACAGCTAGCATGAAGAAGGACCACTAACCCCTGGTCTTGTCACACGCTGTGTCACAGAATGACCAGGGGGAAGAGAAGGGGAGGTAAGAGAGGAAGGCGTGTTTCAAACTTTCAATGTCAGAAACCTAAATATCAACATGAACGTTAGGATGGGTGCGAGTGAGCTGGGGGAAATTTAAAGGAGAAGGGTCACCATGCTCATCTTTGACCACCATGACTCAAATAGGCAGAAACACTAAGCGTTCCTCCATATTTGGCACAGAAACATCCCAGCCCATTCCGAACCACAGGGTCACTTCTCTAGGTGTCACACCCAATCCGACCCAGCGACCCCCCATTGTTGTGTTATTTTGCTTGAGAGTCACGTCACATGGCCGCGGTTTGTCAGGACCTGCTTGGATACCCCAGATACCGCAGGGCGTTCCGCCATTTTTATATTGATCTAAAATTGCAGACAGGCAAGTTCTCGCTGAGACTGATCCGCTGGCTTTGAGGGTTGGGACTCCTCTTGCACTCCCACTCCCATATGGCCGAATATTGAATCAAATGGGCTGTGAAATTCCTTACTATAGTATGAGGAGGGTGCGAATTGTGTGATAAAAGAACCTCGGTGCAGGGTACGATTGCGGAGGTACAAACCAGTGGGGGTTTACACGCAGTACCTACTCTATATATAGTAAAATAGGGGGTGGCCCTAGAATGGGCCGGAACAGGGAGGCCGCAATTTGGCACGTGATATGAATACGCCGTAGCCGATAACCGCCCATTTCAACAGCGAACAGATTCAACAGCGCGCCGCGAGCGTCACAGATGGTGAGATAGTGCAATGGGGATCGATGGGCGCGGATGAGGACACCTCCCCCCTGAGGCCAATCCATCTACTTTGTGATCCATGTATGGAAACCCCATTCCTCAGGGCGGCTTGATCCTTCAGACAGCGGAATTCGACCTGAATTGAGTATATTGCCCCGCGCTAATTGTGCGTACGGTTCACTCTGGAGGCCAGACACCCCTCCATACGCGTAGTACTTTTCGCAGTGCGAGGCGCGAACAGAACCACCGGTACAGGTAAGTAGGCCCAAATACCGTATTTACCGACTTACACGCCCCTCACCTTCGGCCGGCGTTGAGTTGTGGCGCCGAATTTCCCGTTTTTGCTTCCGGATGCCGCCCAAAGTCCTCATTGACACCTCAACTGTGCCTTCCTCTTTCCCTCAGCCATATAGCCGTAGGGCGTATGACTGAGTTATCCGTCCAATAGAAAAGACACGAGCTCGTCTACGAGGTCTCTGGATGAATTCGCTGGCTCACTGGCCTGGCAGATACACTCCTGTACAGTACAATAATGATCTCCCCAGGAATCCTGGAATTATCAGGCCGCCTTGGAGAATAGGACACATCGATCAATTCAAGCCAATGCGAGCGCACCACAACTCTCTGGAAGACAAACTCCACAGATACCGAACCTGGTCAAATCAATTGGATATGTAGTCCCGCAGAGAGTTGAAGAATTCATTTTCGCTCCTCAGTTCGTTGTGGTATTTCTTATTGCCAAATGTCAGTCCCAGATCTAAGCCGGCCGGAGGCATTACTGTACACAATTTGAACGACTTGAAATATTTCGCCTCGATGGTTTTACATACACTCGTTATCGTAACTAGTATATTTAGGACGGGTGCACGTCCTGGTGTCAATTATTGTCCAGCAACCCCGCCTTACAGATCAAAGATACCGCTCACGACCCGCTAGAAGTGGAATCCCCCAGCGAGGTTCATGACTAGACGCAGGGAGATATGCTCATCAGCTGCCTGCCAATAAGAACCACCAAAAAACAAAAAAGCACGCACTCTTATACGGATCATACTTCTTCCTGAGCCTCTGCAGCTTTGGAAGATTGACGGTGTAGAGCTTCTCGAGTGGTATATCGCTCAAGGAGTAGTCGGAATAGAGGGGTAGGTCAGCCAGCTGCTGGCCTTCGCTTTCCGCAGTAGCAGTGATTGCTGCTGCGACTTTTTTCAGGTCCTCCCGCGCAACATGATCGGAGCCTGCACCGGGCCAGCGCTGAAAAGAAAATGAAAATGGATCAGTGCGTAAATTCAACAGAAGGACCGAGTTGGATGGTTCGATCCCTCACCCAGAGAAGCGACAAAGGCGTGAAGAATTTGTTATGGGGATACGACGAATCGTTCTTGGAGGAAGTCACTCCTCCAGTGTTTATGAATGGTTCGATAAACACGATAAGGGACGCCCCGTCCGTGAATTTGCCACCACCATCGAAGTAGTACTACAATCGCATCTAAGTACGATCCAATACAGAGAAAATGGGGCACAAAAATCTTACATCAGTTTGATGGAGAATCTGATTTATCACCCCGACAGTGAGGTCCGTAAGGGATACAGTGTGCATGGCACCCCTGAACACACCGTGAATCAACAGCTTATATGGCATAGCATCGGAGAAGGGCTTACCGGAGGTCGTTCTTCAGGAATGGAGCGGATGCCGCAGTTATGAGGTCGGTGTAGGTGCGGGTCTTCACGTCTTCTTGAGCTCTTGGGATATCAAAGAACTTGTCAAAAATATTGGGAGGCTGGGTCGACCCATTGTAGAAAAGTGTAACACTGAGTACGGGTGCAGGGACGCGGGTATACACCGCGACTACAGTGGCATCCACATTGGTGTTGCTTGCTTGAAAGTCGGCGACGGCCGACACAACGAGGTTGATATTGGGCTGTGTGTATATCAGGCCGCCCCCCTATGAATTAGTCATCTTCAGCATAACGATACTCGGTGTATCGCACGTCTCACTTACCCACACATTACCAAGCGAATAAGTCTTGAATACATAGCGAGTTATGATTCCCTGTATTGAATTTAGTACACTGGCGATTGAGAACACACTCGAATCTCACAAAATTGTTATATCCGCCCTATGACGAGTCCCAGAGTGAGTATCTTGAAGATAGGGATAGAGGGTCGCTTACTTTCAATGCCCATGACAAGTCCGGGTCTGATTGGGCGGTGACCACCGTAATCTCACCATTAGGAAGAACCAACTCGAACGCCACGATATTATCGGTTACCTAGTTAGATACCGATTGGGAACCAGATGTCAAACGAGCCGTGTGACAGACATGCTTACCAGTCCGTGTCGATTAGAGATGTATGAATAGCCTGGTGGGAAGAGTATAAGCAACCTGCACGAGCCGGAAAAGAATTAGAGGAATGGAGGATATGCTTGCCTCCTCCCAAGGTGACTCCTGACATGCCAACACCAACGATACGTCCGCCTACGACTGTGACGCCTAATGGCTGGAGTTTGGTGTAGAGTTCAGCCCAAGAAAGTCCAGCCCCGGCAGTTGCGGTATGCTTGTCTTTGTTATACGTAACGTCCTTGAATCCTGATAATGCGATCTGAACTCCGGGGGTTGAACTGAACCCGGGGTTTGTCGCACGTCCCCGGCTTTTATCTGTGAGAGTATTTTCAATTGAAGGACGAGTTGGACGAATGCATTGACTGACCGCGAAAGGTGTATAATGTCTGCCAAGGATCTTAATCTACGGACCGAACCCCAAGTCAGAATCCAGTGTGGGCAGTGGGGTACAAAACCAATCTACAATTTTGGACACGTCCTGAACGGTTGCAGGTTCCACGGAACAAGCTGACGCTTGGCTGCTCGAAGGAAGCCAATGATATGTATCACTAGTGTAGAGTTCGCTCCCTGCCAAATTATAAGGCTGGTGCTGAAGGTGAAAGCGGAGCCACATGGGCGTACTTACCAGGGTAGGAAACACGGGCAGTGGGTACAGCGCGCTGGATAGCATAGCACGTCCAGCGATACGGGGGGTGGATCGCGAGACCCTCGGGGGCAAACCAGTACCACACCTGGGAAAGTGTGGTGAGAGCAGCGTACGGTAAAAGCATTTGGAACAGGATTGGGACCTCGATCCTTAGCCATCCTAACGCTTTTTATGGGGCGCAGGTACGGAAACGAGTGACAGTTCATGAAGGATTTACAAATGCTCCATGTCTGTCAGCGGGGAATAAGATGTATTCTGCCAGCTGACCTAGCCCAGTTGACAGGCAACCTCGGAAGATGTCCTCCGTTTTGCAGCCGATTGACAAGTGCACTGCATAAAGAAGTCGTAGGGTCCTGGCGTGAGATACTACTGTATGCGTGACCGCCAAAATGTCCTGCAGTCATCACAAGTGTCCGTTGGCTCCCAAACTTGGCGGAAATGTTCTGGGTGACAATATGCACGACACTGCCAAGTTAGAAGAGATTCTGTGCCCAACTGAGGGTGTGGTAGAAGAAGGGATCCACTCAAGGTCCCTCTTCCGGATCGGCAAGTTCGTGACGGCCCGGAGATTTACATCCGGACCCGCATCCATCCGGGCATCACCAGGAACGCTGCAAGTGTCCCAGCGATACAGTACCGAACCTGGCCAATCAATCGGATAGTCTCCCAGAGAGTAACGGAGAAGAATCCATTTTCGTTCTTCAGTTCGTTGCGGTATTTCTTATTGCCAAACGCCAGTCCCACATCTAAGCTGGAGGCTTTACGTAGTTTGAACGATCTGTAATATTTCTCCTCGATAGTTTTAGACGCTCATTATGTGAGTATTATATATTAAGGACGAGGGTAGGTCTTGGTGTCAGTTATTATCCACCAACCTGCTTAACAGATCAAAGGTACCGCTCATGCCCAGCTAGAAGTGGAATCCCCCAGCGCGGTCCATCACTAAACGAGTGGGAATATGCTCATCAGCTGCCTACCAAGCAGAACCTCCAAAAAAAGCACGCACTCTTATTGGGATCATACTTCGCCCTGATGCTACGGAGCTTAGGAAGATTGACGGTGTAGAGCTTCTCGAGTGGTATATCGCTCAAGGAGTAGTCGGAATAGAGGGGTAGGTCAGCCAGCTTCTGGCCTTCACTTTCCGCAGTAGCAGTGATGGCTGCTGCCGCCAGTTTCAGGTTCTCCCGCGCAGTCTGATCGGAATCTGCATCGGGCCAGCGCTGAAAAGAAACGAAAATGGATCAGCGTGTAAATTAAACAGGATGTCCGAGTTGGATGGTTCGATCCCTCACCCAGAGAAGTGACAGAGGCGTGAGGAATTTGGTATGGGGATACGCCGTATCACTGTTTGGGAGAAGTCACTCCCCCAGTCGGTATGAATGGCTCAATAAACACCATAAGAGACGCCCCACTGGTGAATGAGCCATTGTAATTGTAGTAGAACTACAATGGCCTCAGCACGATCCAATAGAGAAATGGGTCACAAAAATCTCACATCGGTTTGATTGAGAATCTGAGATATGACCCCGACACTGAGATCCGTAAGGGATACAGTGTGCATAGCACCCCTGAACACACCATGAATCAAGGGCTTGTATGGCACAGCATCGAATAAGCGCTTACCGGAGCTTATTATGCAGGAATGGAACGGATGCCGTATTTATGAGGTCGGTGTACGTACGGGTCTTCACATCTTCGAGAGTTCTTGGGATAGAAAAGAAATTGTCAAAAACACCCGGAGGCGGGGTCGAGCCATTATAGAAAGCCGTAACACTGAGGAAGGGTGGAGAGCCATCCATGCGGGCATATACCGCGACGACAGTGGCATCCACATCGGTGTTGCTTGCTTGAAAGTCAGCGATGGCTGGCACAACGAGGCCGATATTGGCGCCTGTGTATAGCAGGTCGCCACCCTATCAATCAGTAATCTTCAGCATAACCATCCTCGATATACCGCACCCTTCACTTACCCACACATCATGGAGCGAATAAGTTTTGAGTACAAAATGAGTGACAATTCCCTGCATTGAATTTAGTACATCGGCCATTGCGAAGACACTCGAATCTCACAAAATTGTTATATCCGCCCTGTGACGAATCCGAGAGTAAGTATCTAGCAGATAGCGATACGGCAATAGAGGGTCCCTTACTTTCAATGCAAAGGACAATTCCGGGTTTGAATCGGCGGTGACCGTCGTAATCTCACCATTAGGAAGAACTAACTCGAACGCCACGATGTTGTCGATCACCTAGGTAGATACGATTGGGAACCGGATGTCAAACGAGTCGTGTGACATGCTTACCAGTCCGTGTCGATTAGAGGTGTATGAATAACCTGGTGGGAAGAGTATAAGCTACGTGTACGAGCCAGGAAAGAATTAGAGAAATGGAGGATTTGCTTGCCTCCTCCCAAGGTGACTCCTGCCATGCCAACACCAACGATACGTCCGCCTACGACTGTGACGCCTAATGGCTGCAGTCGCGTGTAGACTTCATCCCAAGCAAGTCCGGCCCCGACAGTTGCCGTACGCAGCTTTGGGTCATAAGTAACGTCCTTGAATTTCGATAACGCGATCTGAACTCCGGGGTTGAACTGAACCCGGGGTTTGTCGCGCGTCCCCCGCCTTTTACCTGTGGGAATGTTTTGAATTGAAGCAAAAGTCGGACGAATGCATTGACTGACCGCAAAGGGTGTGGAATTGTTGCCAAGGATCTGGAGCTACGAGCCGAACCCCAAGTCAAAATCCAGTATGGGCAGTGGGGTGCAAAATTAATTTACAATTTTGGAGACGTCCTGAACGGTTGCTGGTTCCACGGAACAAGCTGATGCTTGGCTGCTCGAAGGAAGCCAATGATATGTATCACGAGTGTAGAATGGGCTCCCTGCCAAATTATAAGGCGGGTGCTGAAGGTGAAAACGGAGCCGCATGGGCGTACTTACCAGGATAGGAAACATAAGCAGTGGGTATGGCGCCCTCGATAGCCAAGCACGTAGGGTGACGCGCGTTGGTTTCAGGAATAAGCCAGTACCAGAGAGAAAGGAAGGTGAGAGCTGTGTACGGTGAAACCATTTGAGAGAGGGAATGAAGGTTGGTGGTGCTGAGAGTAGTGTTGCCGCGACTGGCTCAACTGAGTCAAGTCAAGCCAACTACGAGACTAGTAGCCCTGCTCACCTCTTTTATTTTTAACTTTTTTTGATGGTATGTGAAATAAGAAGTCGAGCCATGTTGGGTGAGACCAACCTTTCGTCTCGCCTCAACACTTAATCTTTTAGCATCCGGCCCCTGAAACTCTGAATGGTATCCGATTTGCATTACAGTATGGATCTGGGTCCCGTGACATTAGGGGCTGACAGATCAGTTGGAAGTGGAATACAGTCTACTCATTTCTACCCCAACTTTTGCAGTTTTAGACCGCCTTCAGAATGACAAGTTCGGCGCGGGCCTGGAGATTTGCCTCCGGATTGGCATCGATGCGCGCATGGTGTTGCTCACCAGTAAAGCTAACAAGCACAAGTGTAGGCGCCACAGGAGATGATCACGAGCGCATCAAAAAATCGTGGGAGCTTTGAAATTTGCTTCATCGGTTTGTTTGCAAGACCGCGGCTGCACCCGCGATGTGAACCACGCCGCCGACAATGTGACCGCAACGAGACGACGGTAATCCCGTCATTGTCGTTTCGGCCCATTGTGGATCCTGCGACCGGTACAACCGAAGAATAGAGACCGCGGGCGACATAACCAGGATACCGCCTAGAAAGGCAAGCAGACGACCACACCCGCCACTGCGGGTGTGGTCAAAAGGCGAGTTTTTCTATGCTAGTGGATACAACGGTGCAAAAAGAGCAGCTTTCGCTGCTCTTCTTGCACTGCTTTGAATGTCTTTACTAACAACATTTATTATTATAGGTTGTGGCCTGGTCCCAGGTGCCAAACGACGAGGCCCTATCGGCCACACGCCAAACGAAAACACAACGTCACGTGAACCACACACTCGCCGCAGCGGGTGTGTGGTTCTATATAATGTAAGTAACATTGTGCACGGCGCGAAAAGAGCAGCAAATGCTGCTCTTTTTGCGTTGGTTTTAATTTTTAACTAATAATCTATTATTCTAGGCTATTGCCACAAGTGAAGACCCGTGGAGCGAGCCCCCCCCCCGAATGATAACCCGCCCGCAAAGTGAGACCCGCGAACGACAACGCGCCAAACAAAGACACAAATCGATGCCAAACTGCATGAACCACACCCGCTACCGCGAGTGTGTGGTTCTATACAAGCTAAGTAATGGAGTGCACCCCCAACGGCGCAAAAAGAGCAGCAAGGGCTGCTCTTTTTGCGTTCGTTTAATTTTTAACTAACACCTTATTTATTATTCTAGGTTATTGCCTGAACCACCCACCAAACGAACCCCCGCCCCCTCAGAAATGACAACGCACCCACCAACCGAGAGCCGCAAACGCGACCTGCCAAGGAACACCCGCCAGATGAAACCCGGAACGGAACACACGACGCGAGACCGCAAGGACCGCAGGCGAACCACACGCCCCTTCGGCAGGTGTGTGATGATTTTAAGGTAAGTATTCCCCATGTATAAGTGCGATCGCGCAAAAGGAGCAGCATAACGCCCCTCCTTTTGTGTGGCTTTCTTTCCCCTCCTTACTAATGTATTGCTAATTATTCTAGGTTTTCATCTGGACCCACAACCTCCACCAACCCCAATCAAGATCCACGACCCGCCGAACAAACACGCGAGAACGGTAACCCAGCCCCCAAATGAAACCCACGAATGGCAACAACTCAAAAACATGGCACGAGACCACAGAAGCCCGGACAAACCCACACCCGCTGAAGCGGGTGTGGTGATTTTGAGGTGAGTATTCGCCCCCTATAAGTACCATTGTGCAAAAGGAGCAGCATGCGCTGCTCCTTTTGCATGGTTTTTCTTTTTTTACTAACTTATTATTTATTATCATAGGTAATCTTCTGCCCGCCCAATCAAACCCTCCCCCCAGACCCAAAACCTGCATAAGCCGCCAACCGAAAACCCGCGACCCCGGGTGAGGGGACGATATGTAGAATATAATAATAATGTAATGGTAAATACATAATTATGAACAAAACTCACCACGCCAGTACCTCTCCCTGCATTTTTTTTTTCACATAAAGTTTGACTTTGCGCTCGATTGTGAACTTGAATTTTGGTGACATTTAGAGTGTTTTTACTAAGCTGATTTGGCATGCTAACTAGCCTTGGTGATGACAATTAAAGTTTGAAATGCATTCTGACTTACTAAAATACTACCGTATGCTATAAGTGTATCTGTCACGTCACACTGGAACCGAGCGTTACCACGTATAACGTCACATTTGGTGAGCTGGAGGGGGAAAGGAAGGAAAAACAGACCATGCTTAATGGTAAATTCCTCCAGATTCGTGTCCCAGTCCATCTGACCCACAGGGTCACTTACTTTCTACGTGTCACCCAATCAGACCCCCCATTGTTGGTTACTTGCTTGGGAGTCAGGCCGCTGGTTTCCTAGACATATGAACATACAGCACTCTCACGACTCAGGATTGCAAACATAAAACAGGATTTTGTGTCCCCACGTCACCCTGGAGGTCGTCAAGCTTACCGTGCCCCTTGGATGTTTAAGGTGTCATAGGTCCCAGTGCGCCAGAATCCAACCATCCCATCAATTCGACCTCGTCCCAATCTCGACCCCAGTCTTTCATTTGTGGCTGGTTCCTCTGTTGGAGGAACAAGTCCGCTGTCGATCCACGACCCTGGCTCCAATCCGGCGCGTTATCGCGCTTGCATTTTTACTCGTTTGTGTGCATCTGCCGCACTATATTCCGGCGCTCTATCGCCCGTTACCCCATATATTACCGTACATACGTCGTATATTCCCCGCTGATTTGTACCCGCCGCCACGTCTTTCAACATCCTCCGCTTCCTTCACTCTTGCTAATTCATTTTACTTTCGCCGGACGCCTTCCCATGGCTTCATTCAGTAACACTAACCATTCTTCAGGCATTGACTTTCTCTAAGTTACGATCAATATGTAAGGGCCTGAACGGTTGAAAGAATCTAGAGTCCTTCAACTGTTCAGGCTCGTAGAAGAATCCATTTCATTCTTCAGTTTGTTGTGGTATTTCTTATTGCCAGCTGGAGGCTACAGTCGTGGACAAGCAAAGTCTGATAATTTGTCTGAAACCTGATCCATTAGCTTCTGGGCCTTGAAAACATCAAATTCGGGTTCTCCTTGCTCCCAGGATCTCAAAAATGCCCAAGATGAGGTCATGTGACCATTTTTTGGAACGGCCAATTTTTGAGGCCAAATTTTGCAATTTTATATGCTTTCCTGGGTGAGGTAGAGGCTTTGGGAGTGTCATATGTGATTGTGTGTACGGTATAAACATGTTCCAGCCATGTGCACCATGTATATATGCTTGTAAACATGTATTCTGAAGAGTAGCTAGTTATTCATCATAGATTCTACCATTTTCTATGGCTTGCAAAATGCCTTTTGTGTTAGCAGATTGGGTCTGGCGTCTGCAGCCGAGTCCGATCGGCATTTAGTCCATGTTTGCATCTGGTATACATCTTACGTAATGGACCCAGCACCCACCGACCACATCTTTCAACATCTTTTGTTTTTTAACAACCATTAAGAATTGATAGTTTATAACCATACTAAATACTGCAACCATATAGCTAGCAGGCCTAATCGACATCATATGGCGAGCACCCCGGTGTTGCCGATATGTCTTCCGGCTGAAGCCTGAAGAACAATTTGCTCATTTATGGGCTCCAGGGCAGTGAATAGCACTGGGGAATGCCAGAATCATAATCTATGCCACTTTTACCTACATTTTGGTGCCCATACCGAGTCTGGGCGCTTAAATTTTGGTCGCCGGCCAATTTTTGGGCTGTCACCAAGAAATAAATTGTTATTTACAGAAAACTAAGCCCATGGGACTTTATTGGGACTGCCGGGTGATTCTTCTCTT
>MU129144.1:19524-44052 GCA_014904985.1 Hydnum rufescens UP504
GAGCGAGACTGGGACACCAGGTGGTCCCATCTTTTTGGGCATCAGTTGCCAAACACCTCGGGTGGATTACTCTCTTGACGTCCCATCACCCGCAGATGGATGGACAAACGGAAAAGGCCAACGACACGCTTGAAGTGGCGCTACGCACTTACACAGCCTGGAATCGCAGTTCCTGGGCCCAGTGGGTAGGAACACTTGCGATGGCCACAACTCAACGCCTCATTCCTCACTGGTTATTCACCCTTCTTCCTTTTACATGGGTACTCCCCAAGCACTAAGGCGACTGCTATGGACCCAAGGGAAGGGGCATCAAACAGACAGAGCTGGGACAACGCAGCTGCCTCTCATTCGTAGGTGAGATGGAAGCCCATCGCTCACTAGCCTGGGATGCCCTTAGCCAAGAGCCCAAGCCAGGCAAGCGAAAGCCTATAATTGCAAAGGCGCGACGAAGAATTCGAGGAAGGGATGAGGTTCTAGTGAACCCCCACTCCTCAAGCTGGTCGACATGCAAGGCATGGGGAGGAAGCTAGTCCAATGACGCATTGGCCATTTCAGATCTTGGAAAAGATAAATCCCATAGTCTACATGTGAATATACCCCCTGATATAAGATGCACCGGATCATAAATATACAGCATCTGGTAAAATCCACTGTGGATGAGCAAGATGCATGAACGAGCCAGGCTCCCCAAGCTAAGGGAACTTGGTGAAGAGAAAAAAGATACGAAGTAGAGAAAATCGGTAGGGACACTGCTACAATTGGTTGAGGAGAAGGAGGAGTACCTAGTGAGGTGGAAAGGTACAGGCCGGTGGGTGGGCCGTTCTTCATTATTTTGGTGTTGGCTGGGTTACAGGTTGGGTGGGCCATTGTTTGTTGTTTTAGTGGGTCGCAGATTGGGTGGGCTACAGGTTGGGTGCGTCGTTCGTTGTTTGGTGGGTCACGGTTTGGTGGGGTTACAGGTTGGGTGTGTCGTTCGTTGTTTGGTGGGGTCGCGGATTGGCTGGGTTATGGGTTGGCTGTTCGTTATTTTGCCGGGTCGCGGTTTGGCCGGGTCATCGTCTTGCCGTTATGTTGATTGTACCCTTAGAATAATGTAACATATTAATAAAAGATAAAAAGTAACGCAAAAGAGCAGCCATGGCTGCTCTTTTTGCATTGCTGTACATAGAAAAATGAAATCTACCTTTCAGTACCACACCCCCGCCACTGCGGGGATGCGGTACTCATTACACACTGCGATTACACCTGGTGGGGGGTGTATATGTGTTCTCACACCCGTACTGGGGTGCGAGACTAGTACAAACAATCACGTTAGCGACGAAATTCAAAAGGAATGCAAAGAGAGCAGCTTTGCTGCTCTCTTTGCTGGCTGTATCAACGGACAAAAAAATACTTACCCTATACAGCCACACACCCACTGTGTGGGTCGTGTACTGCTTTGTTTGTTGGCTGTGTTGGTCGCATCTAGAAACAAGATTGCCGGCAATTGCCGAAGTGAAACTATTGTATATATTCTAGGTTGTCGCATCGTGCGATCGACAGACCCACATGAATCCCCGCACCAGCACCCGCCAGAACCGACGATACCCGAGAAAAGGAGGCACCACACACCCGCTGCAGTGGGGTGTGGTGATTAAGATACAGTAAGCTTATTTTTTGTTCATGTGATATATATGCTGTCGTGCAAAAAGAGCAGCCCAAGCTGCTCTTTTTGCGCGACTTTTTCATTTTTTACTAATGTATTTATTATTTTAGGTCATTGCATCGCACTCGATCGACAGACCCGCACGAACCCACACCAGCACCTGCCGGAACCGATGATCATGATACCAGGGCAAAATACAGGCGTGTGCGCAGCCACGCAAGACCCCAACGCTCGACTATCTGCCACCAAGACAACGAGACTTCAAATATGGTGCCACACACCCACCGAAGCGGGTGTGTGGTAACATTAGGTATGTCTAATCCCACCGGTGCCAAAAGAGCAGCAGGAGCTGCTCTTTTGGCACCCCTCTATTTTCTTTTTTTTACTAATGCATTATTTATCGTTGTTCTAGGTCCCTTCCCTAAGCGAAAACCCGCCCGACAAGGACACAGACGAGCCCCCAACACGATATTTGATGCGCAGCCGCCCGGAGTGCCCTGAACACGACGATCGATTTCATCTCGTACCACACACCCACCGCGGGTGTGTGGTATTAGTTGTAGGTTTCTCTCTGACAACGGCGCCCAAAGAGCAGCAGTAGCTGCTCTTTGGGCACTACTTCTATTTTTTTTAAACTAACGTATTCTTCATCCTTCTAGGTGACCTCTTGATGCACGAAAACAGAGCCTAGGTCTAAGACGAAACACGGACCAGTGCAGCCACCTGCAACCCGATATGAACATCGCCATCAAAACCCCTACGAACGCCACCCTATAGCCCGCAGCCACGCATCCCATGGCCCCGATACAGGATGGTGTGCAATGGAGGAGGCCATGGTACCACACACCCGCTGTGGTGGGTGTGTGGTAACATCTGGTAAGTCTCTCGTTATAAGTACAATCGCGCCAGAAGAGCAGCAACTGCTGCTCTTCTGGAACTGGTTTTTTATTAACTAACATATTATTGGTCATTGTAGATCACCCCCTGCGTGAAGACCTACGCGACGAGAGCACGAAAACCCCCCACACGAAATATGGATGCGCAGCCGCCGAAGACTGCGCCCAAGGGCCCAGCCCTGAACACCAAGACTGTTATTATTCTAGGCACCTCCACTGCGCGATACCCCACCTGAAGGAAATAGATGGGACTCACCTGATGATGGCCACCAATGTATATAATTATAATAAATAAATAAATATTAAATAACCTTATGGGCCAGGACATTGTCCCATGGGAATCCAGTGGCTTTCTCACGGGTTTTTCAACCCCGTCATGTATCCCGCGGCCCCTGCCCCCGTGAGTCACGGGGGGCGGGTTTTCAGCCCCGCGGGGCGGGGTGTCCTAAATTCCCCTGTGGGGACCCCGTGCAATAGCCTACATTATCCTAGGTCATCGCCTGAACCAGAACTGGCAAATGAACACCCCCCCAAACAACAATCCGCGGAACGAGAACACGCCAAATGGCGGTTTTCAAGACAATAACCCACCAAACGATGGCCCGCTGAACAAGTACCACACACCCGCCACGGCGGGTGTGTGGTAACATAGGTAACTTTTTGTTTGATTGCAATACCTATGGTGGCGCAAAAAGAGCAGCAAAAGCTGCTCTTTTGCGCCGTTATTATTATTATTTTTAACTAACATATTACTTTATGATAGGTCTCCCCATCATCCATACGAGCCCCGAGCAAACACCTGACCCAATGCCCACACTGCAGCACCCCACAAAATGAACACCCGCCCGGTAAATGAAAACCCCCCAATCAAAAATGAATACCACACACCCACTGCGGCGGGTGTGCAGTACTATATAAGGTGAGTTCCCCCCCCTCGGTAGATACACCCACACAAAAAGAGCGAAAGCGGTTCTTTTTGTGCTGGTTTTACGACTTAAGCAACTAACATTTTTTTTTAAAACTCTAGATGTTCCTAATCTGCGCGAGACCACAGTATCATCTCCCACCCCCGTGAATCGATTCGAACGAAACCCCATGCGACCCCCATACGAAAAACCAGACACAAGCCCATACGGACCCCTCGATTGACACGAGCAGCACAATATGAGTACCACACCCACTAGAGCGGGTGTGGTACTAAAAGGTTTTTTTTTTAAATTAATTCTCTATATGTAAGTGGCGCAAAAAGGGCAGCGCAAGCTGCCCTTTTTGCGTCACTTTTGACTTATTCTAGATCATCCGACTGACACCACCCGCCGAACCCCCTGCACCTGCGAGACCCCCATACGAAAAACCGGGCACAAGCCCATACAGACCCCACCGTCGAAATAAAATGAGGTACCACACACCCACTGGGGTGGGTGTGTGGTACTAGAATGTATGTTTCATTTTTCAATCTGATGTATATATCTTTGATCCCAGATCATGAGACAGAGACCGCTCAAGTCCCGAATGAACAACCAACCAAACCCTCAACAATGAAAACCCATACTAGAACCTCCCCCCCCTGAACAACCAACCACATCCTGAGCTCCCTGAGCCCCTACTGCTATACAATGTATATATAATAGTAAATAGTGATAAATAATGACATAGTTATGGTAACAGTAAGTTACTGCACCAGAGGTAAAATATTAGCTAGTAACTTAGCAGTTCTGGTGTAATACAACTGCACCATACCAACTATCAATCTACAGCATGGACTGATTCAAACCCTTGGTACATATTGCCGGGGTTGGCGGGTTCTTGGTGGGTTTTAGCCATGGGTCCACATTGTTCCTCCCGCCCCACGGGGATCTCCCCCGCGGGGTCAAAACCTGTGGGTTTCAAGACCCCATGCAATACCCTATAAGTGCGTAGCGCCACTTCGAGTGTGTCGTTGGCCTTTTCCGTTTGTCCATCCATCTGCGGGTGATGGGACGTCAAGAGGAGTAGATCCAGCCTGAGGTGTTTGGCAACTGATGCCCAAAGGATTGGGACCACCTGGTGTCCCAGTCCGCGATCATCTGCCTTGGGAGACCGTATTTCAGGATGACATGCTGGATGAACATCCTGGCGAAGCCCTCCTGTTTTAAGCTCGAGGAGGTGGGGATGTATTGGACGAATTTGGTAAGCTTGTCCACTATCACTAGCACTGCGTCATGCCCCTCCGACTTCAGGAGGCCCGTAATGAGGTCTAGGGTCACTACTTCAAATGGGAGTAGTGGGATGGCATGGGGACATAGCTTTCCCATCGGTCCTCGTTTGTCTGATTTAATCTTCTGGCAGACATCACATGTCTTAGTGTAGTTGACTACGTCCACCCACATCTTGGGCCAATAGAATTGTGCGGCAAGCTTGTGAAATAGCCTTGAGGATCCTGCATGGGCAGTTTCCCAGGGTGACTTGTGTGATTCCTTGAGTATCCTGCGTATTTCTGACTTCGGCACGCATAGTTGGGCTACCCAGTCTGCATCTCGGAAGATCAGAAGTCCTTCTCTGGACTTATAAAATCTCTGAGCCACCAAGAGCTCCAATTTGTCTTCTGCCGCTTCACTCCATGGTTGCTGGAAGCTGGGGTCCACTTGGTATCCTTGAACAAAGGCTTCTATTCTTTGGGGGCTGATCTCAATGTCCAGCATTTGTGGCGTGTGTTCTCGGCCTGGGGGGTTCATTGTTCTGGCTCTTCGCTGCGCAGCCAACTCTATCTCGTCTGTTGCGCCAGCAGTAGCCTTCCCTTCCTCTTGGAGACCTTGCTTCTTGCTCTGTGCTCAGGTGGAAAGGAATGCCGCTCGCTCAGCGGGCTTCCTCTCTACTACATCTTCCCATGCATACATCGGTTGCATTGGGAGCTGAGTTGGCAGGGAGGGGGAGCTATCTTCCACAGGCAATTGATGTGGCAGAACCTGTCGTAGCCTTGAGAGGGGGTCGATGTTGGAGTGAACAATGCCCGCTCTGTGTACTATATCCAGGCCTGGATATGCTGAAAATACTGCCCCCCATGCTGCGAGACATCTGTTGGCGTTTTTGTACATCCTGGCCCATTGTAGGGCTGCATCATCTGTAATCACAATGTTTTTCTCGCCTTCGATGAAGGGTTGGAAACGCACTAGTGCTTCCTTAACCCCTAGGGCTTCTCTCTCCGTTGCCAAATAGTTTTGTTTGGCAGACTTGAGGGACTTACTCCAGTAGGTGATTACTCGTTCTACATGCACTATCGTGTCTTCCATATTCTCGGCCCAGGGGCTGGGGTCGGCATGTCGTTTGTATTCTTCGAGGCTTGATGAGCTATTTTTGGGACAGGCTCGCCTTTTGCATGAGCAGCCAGGATCTTATTGTATATTTTTGTACCCTTCAGATTTCTCATAGCTATTGGCTGGATTTGTTGTAGACTGGCCCCTATGGCTACGTCCAATGCATCGGAATATATACGATATGGCCTAGCTGGAATCGAGTGACCAAGCATGGGGGCTGAGACCAGCCCTTCTTTGACATCTTTGAAGGCTTGTTCTTGCTCTGCCCCCCAAGTCCAGCTTGTGCCTTTTCGTACTAGTTCAAATAATGGCGCTGCTCACTCTGAGTAGTGCGGTATAAAGTGCAAGAAGTAAATGGCCATCCCCAGGAATGTTTGCAGCATTGCTCTATTATGGGGGTGGGCTAGGTCCATAACGGCCTTGATCTTTTCCTTGTGGGTCAACAACCCAAGTCAGGAGACCTTTTGCCCCAGTAGTAGGATAGAGGTGTACATGAAGTGGCACTTCTTGGGAGCCAAGGTTAGTTTGGCTTCAGCACATGCCTGTAGGACTTGGTCCAGGTGCTCCAGGTGCTCCTCATATGATTTTGAATATACTACGATGTCGTCTATGTACACCAGTGAGAAAATCCATAGAAATGGGGTGAGGATGGATTGCATCATCCTCTGAAAGATTGAGGGGCCATTCCTAAGGCCAAAGGGCATTTGTTTGAATTGCCAGAGCCCTCGGTGAGAACAGAAGGCTGTTTTCTCTTTATCCTCCTCATCTATTGTCATCTGATGGAATCCCGCCAGCGCATCAAGGGCCGACAAGACCTGCGATCCTGACAGGGCTTGCAGGATCTCTGTTTGTTGAGGGATCGGGAATTCATCAGGTATAGTCATGGCATTGAGTTTCCTGTAGTCTACACAGAATCTCGGTTTCCCATTTCAATATGCTATAACTACAGGGGCGGCCCAGGGACTTTTCGAAGGTTCCACCACCTCCTGACGGATCCACTTGTCCATCTGCTTGTCGATCACTTGTCTTTTTGCTGGAGAAGCCCCATACATAGGCATGGACACGGGGTGGGCCTCCTCCTTCATGCAGATCTTGGCAATTGTTTCCAATGTCCCCAGGCGATCGTCGAACCCAAACACCTGGATATGCTTTTTGATCAGAGCCAGAGTCTTCGCTTTTATGTCTGGAGGGGCATCTGGAGCGATATCTATGAGTTCTTTGAGTTTCTTTGAGTCTTACATAGTCAGGTCCGCGGGCTCTGACGTTTTAGGGCCCCAAAGCTCATCAGGACTGTCGGGTCCTGGGGGGATCTCCAGTGCTCACGACTTTGCTGATGCTTGATCTGATAGATCCTTGTCCCCCAACAATCCTTGGGTGATCTTCTGCACTACCTGGGCATAGGCTTTCAAGTGCTGCGTTCGTCCATCATCCCTGGCCCTATCGAAGTACTGCTCTGGGTCATGTAGGACGCCCAGTACATTGCCCTTGTGAATCCATTCTGCGGTGGGGGACATATTGGCTACCTGCACTATGAGCTCCTCTGACTTAAGCAGTGCTGATGGAGCTGCTAGGAAGCACCCATTGCTCATGGGAAGTGTAACCCTCTCCATGAACCATTCCTCACGCCCCGCTACTAGACCTTCCACTGGAACCCTGGTGGCCCATCCAGGACAGATTCTCATGTCCTTTGCCACTCACAACAGGTGTGGCGTGTGGCAATATTCTTGGCACCTGTCGGGGTTCCTGGAAGTGGCTAGGTACGCAGCATGATTCCGGATCCCTTTGGGATGGTGTGGCCGGACTTGGACATTTCTTGCCATGATGGGGGTCGAATGAGCACGAACATCGAATCGCTCCTCTGGCTGACTGATCGAGAGGCGCGTCTCTTGTGCCATTCTCAGCACGGAGACCTCGTAGTTAACCTGGAAGTCCTCCTCTAGCAACATGGGGACATTCATTCCTGGTATCACGTAGGCTTCCTCAAGGAATTCTAGCATTTGACCATCTGTCGTAGGCATGAAGACTCAAAGGTTCATGTAGCCTAGGATTTTTGCTTGGTTGGTGAGCTCAAAAAGGCTAAGCTTCATCCCCTTTTGTAATTTCGGGTGACGTTCCAAGGCTTTATAGCATTCCTCTGATATCAGCGTGATGTCAGCGCCCGAATCTAGTCATAGCTGTACTTCTGGACTCAAGAGTGACCCCAGGTAGCCACCATATACGCTAAGCGCTGTAATGCCCAGAGCTGATTTCCCGGGGGGTGTGGTTCTAGCCTTGAGGCAACGAATAACCTTCACTGGAAGGTCATTTGGAGCCTTTGGTGATTCTGGCAGCTCGTTCTCAACTGGCTTCGACGCCGCAGCCACTGCTACGAATCGCTGACTTGTTTCTCCCAGATCGCAGGGGCGCTGTCTATCAGGAGGTTTTCTTGGGGAATCCAGGAAGGATTTCATGGGAGGGGGAAGCTGTATATTACTCGTTGCTACATTTACATTATGCAACAAGTGTTCTTGAGTCTCTATATATGTGGGCTTCCGATAGGTTACAGGGGAACTAGATGGTGGAGCTGTGTTTGTCCATCCTGTAATTAAAAATCCTGGCTGGAATCTACGGCAGCTGAATATGCTGCTTTGTAATTCGGCATCTCATACCGCTGGTGTTCCTTTTTGAGCGTTCTCCTCTCAAGACAATTGGAATATGCTCTGTAGTGTTTACATTCCTGGACCCAATGCTTCTCACTCCCACAGGCGAAACACTTCTGGCCGGGCTTGTTATGGCTGACCACAGAGTCATCTCAAGGGTACAGGTACGTCTTTTTGACATTATCCACCATCTTGCTCGAGAGGGGTACGCGATGCTGAGGACAATAGGATCAGCCCACCAGGCGCTTTCCCACATTAAACAGCTGTTGAGGAAGCCCTATTTCCTTCTGCTTCCTCACTGGAGTAGTAGAAGGCTCCCTCGGAATCATCCTTGAAGGGGGAGTGCAAGGAATCCTCCTCCTCCCTTTCTTCGTCATTGCCCTGCATGGCTAAATTGGCTCTCTTGGAGCTCCTTGCTCCTAGACAACGTCGGTAGTACTGCGAAGATCTCCACTGGGTGATCAATGCAGCTTCAAATTGTTTGGCCGACATCAGGACCGATTCTATCAGGGGTCAGTCACTCCAGCGCAGGATGACATCCCACTCAGTTGGCGCATTGTTCATGACCGAAGCCATTTCCTTGGGGCTATTGGGGGTGAATCGCAAGAAAATGCATGAGAGGAGGATTCGCCATTGTATGTACTCCACAGGTAATTCATCGGGGTACTCGGTGCTGCGGAAAACCTCTTCGTTGTATTGGAGGTGCTGCACTGTGTACCAGACCTCTCCTAGATAGTGATGTAAGACCCACTCACGCAGGTTGTCCCATGACTGGAGAATTGAGTGTTTGATGGGCATGGAGTGTGCCGCAGCAGTTGCTACTGCTCCTTGAATGCGTGTTGCTATCATGGGCAACTGGCCCTCCAATGTAGGGCCTAGACTGGTGAGATCGTTACATTCGTACAGCCAGTCGATTGCTGTCTCGTGCGCTCCATCCCATTCAGGTATGGTAGACCATTTAAGCTTATTGTCCCACACAATGCCAGAGGGTGGGGCATTGGAGAGCAGTCCTTTGGGCCCAGGAGGACCTGGTGGGCCTGGCGGGCCAGGAGGGCCAGGAGGACCCATGGGAACAGGGGGGCCTGAGGGACCTCCACTAGGAGGGGATCCTGGCCCTTGACTTCCTCGTCCTGGGCCTCCTCCACTACCCAGGCCTCTGTTTCCACCACTTGGACCTCCACCCCCACCTCCACCTCCACTAGGGCCTTCGCCATTGCCCCCTTCCGGTGGGCCACTCCCACTACCCTTCGAACTGTGGGGTTGAGAGGGCGGTGGATCCTTGACTCGTAGGTCCCCTGTGAAGGATTCGGGGCTCACACGCCTTGAAGGACCCAGGGGAGGCGTATTCCCATTTGATGCTTGGGAAATGACAGGGGCTTGCCCTAGTTTGGATAGTGGGGCTTGTATTGGGTTATTCGTGAAGAGTGAGCTGAGCTGGGGCATCGGGGCCACTTTGATTAGGCCCAAGTAATAGTCATGGGCTCTGGTGGCTCTGGGGGCAGGTAGGGCAGGCATGTCAGTGACTAGGTTCCACACCTGGCCAGGGAGGTAGCCTTGCGTTCTCCACCACATTCAATCGCGCTATGAGGTAGCTGGCATGTGGTGAACGACCCTGCGACTCGTTGGGTCGGTCCTAAGGCTGGGGTGATCCTGCTTGACGATTTTCAGACCATCTGGCCTAATACCATTCCCATTTCCCATGCTCCTGCGGGCTCCCTGCTCGATCCCAGAGGTTGCGGCTTTGATGGGGTCCAGAGGGTATTCTTTAACCCTTCCCCTAGAGTGGAGATTCGCTGGGAAAGGACCTCGAAGCGATTCTTGGGATTTGGGGTAACGGGGATGCTCTCTTGGGGTCATTGATCCTCAAGAGGGACGTCTTGCCAAATGGCTGGCAATGCTTCCAAATTGATAGACAAAGCCCGGAGTGCGGAGGAGCTTCCTCGCAAGCCCTGTCTGGATGACTGTCCGGGCCAGGTGGGCAAATCTATTATTGAGCCAGCACCTGCTCTTGGACTTCGCAAGAAGTCATGATTCACATCTCCGCTGGGCTCCTGGAATTCATCTGGGGGGAGAAATAGCCCCAAGCCGTGGGGATCTGTGTTTATGCAGGGGAGGGGTTGTACTCTGAGGCCATCTTCCAGCTTAATGTCATAGTACGTGTACTTCAGGGCTTGACTGCCTGAGAAGGGATACCTTGTGGCCTGGTTTATAGGGCGAGTGCCATTGAGATCGGCTTCAATCGCTTCCCATCCCACAGTGAGGGCCCAACAAGCCACATTCTTGGTGAGGAGGCATGGATCGAGCCACGCTTTATGCAGGCAGTCCTTCAATTCAGGCGTAGGGGGAAGGAGTCCTCTGTGGCCATAGGAGTTGATAGAATTTCCCCCTGGTGCAGCTTCCTGAGCTTGGCAAGTCTCTCAAATGTTAAGTCGACTCTCAATTTTAACAGCCTATCAGCCATCATGAGCTCCTTGAGCTGATCGGACATCCACAATTGCTCTGTTAATTTGGAGTCACAATCTATTACAAAGCGATGTGGCTCCTCCCCCACTATCCCTATGACATCTGTAATGATGTGCTGCAGCCTCTCAAGGGCTGTCTGAATTGTGATAATGAGTTCCCTGTCCACGAACCATCTCTGTTGCTCTTCGTCAAACAGGAAATAGGCAGTGTGGTACTGCGCTGGAGTGAATTTCATCCATACCGTCAAGAATTGGTATGTGGTGACAGGGGCCACAGAGAAAGGGTCCATATAGTCGCCTACTGGCTCGTCTAATCTACGTGTGATTTCGAGATAGCGTTCCAGAGAACGGAGATGAGGGGGAATGGCAATGCATTCATGCATTGCAGGGTGATACAGAATGTTGTCGTGTTGAGACGATGGAACATGATGCAGGATCACATCATTAGTGTTGGGTTTCAAAGGTCGACCCTGTTTACTCATATTGCATGGCATGGATTGGAGTGAGCGGGACAGGGAGTCTGGCGATGGCAGGGGGTTGGTTGGTTTGACCGCCTTGTCGGCTAGAGGGAACCAATGTAATAACGTGGTCCTCAACTTCAAGGGACCGCGGTATTTGTCGTTGTTAGATGAGGCGGATTCGATGGACCTGTGAACAGAAGGAGGAAAGTAGTCCAACTGCTCTAAGCACTGGCTTCAAGCAGGAGGGCTGCGAACGAAGCTAAGCACTGGCTTTGCTTCAGACGGGGGAGAAGTGAGAGGAGAGGAGGGAATGGGAATGGGAGATGGTAGTAGCTGGCCAAAGGGCTCAGCTACTATCTATGGGGAGAGGGGTAGTTAGCGAGTACACTAGAGTAGCGTACTTACCTAACTGAGTCGCGCTCGTATGTGACTCCCTTATCCGTCTCTGCCCCGTGCTCTGTGGTGACGGATCGCAGGTCTTGATGTGGTTGCTTCATTGCGTGACTTGGTCGTGTAGTTGTTGTGTGGCTACATTAGTTTCACAGTTCAAGCGGAGGCTACAAAGTCCAGGCAAAAGAGTGATTTGATTCTGGCGCGACTGGGACTTAGAATCCTCGCGGCTGCACTATTACATAAGGTACTAGAGGGGACAGGACTTGTACATACTCTATGTAGAATGGCCCTATATTACACCCAGCCTCGTGCTGGCTCCTTAGGGGCCATTGCCGGTGTTCCACAATGCTGCAGGTGCATGCGTGGCCAGCTTGCCTGTCGATGAGATTGCCTTGGTGGGGTTTTCGGTCAAGGTAGAGGGGACTTGCACTCGGCCTGGTGTCAGCCCCTCAGACTGTGGATGTATACTTGAGTTAGGCCTGGCATTATTATATTGTATACCTCAATGTAGAGCTGTAATCGATTACCCTGGTAATTGAGATGCTGTGTGGCAGTAGACGGACAACTCCTCAATTGACTTAACCCTGCTAATAATGACAGGGAGCTATCTTTGTGACCATGACAACATGCTGCACTATGGTAGACCTAAGTCTAATCCTTTCAATCTCATTGTGCGTGAGGCTGTTACCAGCCATGTTGTAATCTCCCATAATGGCACCAGCGCACACAAGCAAAACATCATATGGCCACCTGCTGAGCTCCCATCCCAAGTTCTTGATTCGACATCGGTTGATATGTCACCCAATGTGCCAAACTGTGCAGATGATGAAGTCTTTGACCCAAGCAATCCCAACCACCACCAAATGGGCCAAAGATCAAAGACGACTGGAAATAAGCGCTATGAGGCTGCAGTGAGTATTTCCTTCCAGAGTACAATCTTTTATTTTCTTTACTCTAAGCTACAGGATGAACTGCTACTTGAATGGACTTTCATTCACGACGAATTTCTTGATGCCCTTCTTCAATATGATGGTTGCGGCGACTCACTGCTTGTCAATGGCTGTCCATCATGCCAGCTACCTGGCCTCAGTGGGATGTATAGATGCATTGAGTGCTTCAACCACCAAATGCTCTGTAAGGACTGTTGTGTCCTACAGCATGAACACCTCCCGTTGCATCATATAAATGTCAGTATGAGCCCTAGATGCCTAGATAGTGATGGCACTGACTCTTTTAGGTTTGGAATGGCGATTTTTTCGAATGCACAACACTCGCAACCATGGGGCTCAAAATCTATCTTGGCCATACTGACTGCCTGATGAGGAAGTCACCAGCATCATTCACTATCATACATACTAATGGTATCCATCGTGTCGATGTGGTCTTCTGTGGGTGTGGTGCTGCTGTTCACCCTCAACAACAATTACTGCGCTGTGGCTGGTATCCAGCAACGATCCATCAACCCCAAATGTGTGCAACTTTTGTCATCTTCAACCACTTCCACCTCCAGATGCTTCAGTCTAAGCTTTTGGCTAACCATTTCATTGCCGCTATTGAACGTGAGACAGACAACACAGGTTTGGTATCCATAAAGGTTATATTTCCCCTATTCTTAGTGGCTATATTCATATGCTTATGCCTGTGTATCCCCAGGATCGATACATAAGTTTCCTGCAAATGACATGTGAATGGTGCCACTTGATGCTCCTCAAAAGAGCAGGTCATGGCCACAATGTCTCTGGGGTTAAAGGAACGCAGCTGGGGGAGCTTGCTGTTCTCTGTCCGGCTTGCCCGCATCCCAGGATTAACTTGCCCAGCAATTGGGAATCCAGGCCCTCAGTGGATCAGTATGTTTCAAGATTCAAAAGTATAGTGTGTTTGATACTTACATGTATTGTTTTCTAGGTTTCTCTATCATCTTCACCTTGCCACTGATGCAAACTTTCGCTTGAAAAATCGATTCAAATCTGGGGGCCGTTCTGATCCAGGTCTCGGCACAGGCTGGGCTTACTTCATCGAAGATGAAATATACAAGAAATTTCTCTTAGATTTCATGTCTGAGAAGGATGTAAGCTCATTTCTAGAATCCCTCATGTCCCATACACTATACTGATTCACCTAACCAGATCTCAACATGCAGTGGGCTTGCTGCCCTGGACCTTGCCAACACAAGGAAGTCGACGGGACTATGAGTGACTGGTGTCAGCATGTCTGTGTGCGCACATCAAGGCTGTATTCATCCCCTCGGACTTGGGGATCTCCAGAAAGGTGAACAGTAAGGTTGATTCCTGGGTTAATTACTGAACAATTATTAATAATATGTCACAGTTACAGCAATATGGACTTCATCATCTTCTCAAGCCTGGATCATCTGGCCTCCACAGCATGCTCTTGTCCTATGACATATTCTGTCAATGGATAAAGAAGCAAGCGGTGCGCCATGCTCAGCTCCCTCCTCTCCTCTGTCTCAATTCAAAAACACAGCTCACGGGTGTCATACTGAAATTCCACCTCCCTGTGCATAAGCAACAGTGTCACATGAAATTCTCACTCAACCTCCGCCCTGGTGCTGGATGTATGGATGGTGAAGGTATTGAGCACAACTGGGCAAATATTAATCCCGCCACCAACAGCACAAAAGAAATGGGTGAGGGATCCCAGCACGACACAATAGATGATCTCTTTGGAGGTTGGAACTATCATAAGGTCATTGGACTCGGCAAGTTATTCTCTTGCAAAATGCACTACAATCTAATGCTCTTTTCTAGGCAACTCTCTCAAAACCAAGTTACTCGCTGCCATCGCTGCAACTACCCTACATTCTGACCAATTTCACCAGTTCAATGCTGGCTTTTTGAACGCTGTGACTGATGAATGGTTGGCCATGGTATTGGCTTGGGAATTGGACAATACCAAGCCCGACCCATATGTCATCACAGCCTCATGTATGTTTTTCTTTCCCACATGTGCATGTATGGGTAAATAAACTCATTGTGTGCAATAGCAATGACCCAAGCACAAATCCGCCTCAAACTTGTACAATCAGAGAGGCAGTCCCATGCTGTGGGCAAGCCTGAATTACATGCTGTAAGCACATGTGCCTTCCTCATTATGGGTTTAGAACTGGAAGAACACCAGTGAGTGGCAGATTTCCAAACGGATGTAATGTGATACTCACATATCTTGAAGGCGATGTCTCACTGAAGATGTGGCTGCACAGAGTGGCCCTGGCACAGCACTTCAGCAAACCGACATTCAGGAGTGTCGGCTTCAAGTGGAAAAGTGTATTTCAGCATTTCGTAATGATACAGTCAGCATATATGGCTGAGGCAATGTGCCTCATAGCTGTGATGCCCTCTAGAGATGATTCAGACTGTCATCCTGAGACTCAATTGTTGAGGCTCCCTTCTCAGCTTCCCTCTTCAACTCACGCATCAAATCCTCACCTTGCGGACATGGAACGCAAGCTTCGCTATGCGCAGGCAATGGATTCAATTGCAGAGCTTCATCAATCCCTGATCATCTGTGCCCATCTGACTAAGTACAAGGTGGATCAAGTGTCTGGGCAAAACCCAAATACACGTGCATGGACACTTCTCAATAAAGCCGAAGCACAAACGAACAGAATTGCCATGAGGTACTCTGTGGCCCAGAAATCTTATTTGACCCTTGCAGGCTCTGGTGAGTGGGAAAGTGTCCTGAAACCCTTGGGGAAAGACGACCTACATGCTCTTTCAGCACACGAAGATGATGCTGCCCAAAGGCCTAGGGACAGTCCTGGTGAGGGTCATCAGACCCTTTCATGGATCTGGATTACACCCGCTGCCCCACATGGAGATGATACATTAGATATGCATGAAGGTAAGTTACATATCTCATTCTATCATTGTATTGTACTGAGTTCCCTAGCATTGCATGCTGAATGGGCCAAGGCATGTGCACGAATGCAGCACTGGGCCGAGGAGGTGCAGCTTCTTCAAGAGGAGATGCGCCGTGTCCTCCAATTTTCTGAGTATCATGCCACTTGGTGGGAAGACCAGAAATCTCTGCATATGCCTGGACTTCTACTCAATCTGTCAGATGGCATCCATGTGTATGCTGCCAAACAAGCATCCATCCTTCGCAATAGGGCCAAATACTTCATGCAGATATGGAAAACCCCAGGGGTCGTGAGTGATCCTGATCAAAGTGTCGATAATATCGATCAGGACATCATACATAGTGATGAGGATTAGAGCAGAAAGGGTGCTTGTCCCATTATGTATTTAATATGCAAATTCAATACACTGCCCATATTGCAGAGCCGAAGGATGATGGATGACACAGGGGTGCAGAAATAGAGAATACTGTGTGGAGCAACTGACGGAAAAACCCTTGGGGTATATAGGAAACATTGCAACAAGAAATACAAGCAATATGAGTTAACCTAGCCAACTAGTGCTTCTGGTTCCTCATGCTATATCAAAGAGCTCTGGGTTCAAATCTCACTGTGGGGACATTGTGAAATGTTCTTTTACAGAGAAATCCGGCCTGCTGAGGCTAATGATACTGGAGTTACCATTGGCAGTATGAGACCATGTTTATATATGACTTAAGTGTGGTATTATACTGTCAATGATATGTTCCCAATACAGCATCTGGTGCCCACAGTGACCCAAAAGTTCACAAGTCTAATGGCACACTCACTGAAGAGGAAAAGGAACAACAAAGATGCAAAAAACTCTGTGCATACTGTGGGAATAGCAACCATGCAGTAGATAGTTGCCCCAGTCATTGCAACATACTGCGAACTGTGATGACACCTGCCGCAACGTCCCCCAGTGCCAGCAACACAACCATGACAGCAATGTCGCACACCCCAGTAGCTTCGTGCTACATTCACCTTCTCAGGAGGTCCCAGCACAACAGAGGAACCTTGCATCACTGAGATCTCATCATCATCCCCCTCCAATGGAACTGCTCATCTAAGAGCTACCATCTCTTCCCTCTCCCCATCATCATTCATCACAATGGTCTCAATCCCCCTCCTCTTGGACAGCCCCATCTCAGCACTTGTTGATTGCGGCACCTCCAAAAACTTCTTTGATGCATCGCGAGTACAGAACTCATGTGCCACACCACATCATCATCATTTGGCGACACCACACCCCTTGCGATTATTCGACAGATCAATCATGAACAACCTTGAGTGTATAATTACACTCCTGGTCACTTTCGCAAACTCGTCGCAACAAAGTATCGAGTTCGTCAAATCGCAACTCCACTCCTCGACCCCTGTCGTACTAGGCCTCCCCTGGTTATGACAAGTCAATCCACAAATCTTGTGGGCCAAAATGCGAATCAAACACATGGCACACCACTCAAACCTCGTAATGATGCCATTAAGCATTGATGTTGTCACAACGCCCGCCATGACCCCAGAACCGACAATGGCGAGCCCCCCAACCCACAGTGTCACAATCGAAGTCTACGAAGCCAAAGACTTCATTCAAGCAGCCAGTGACAAGGGTGCAACACTCTACCCATGCATTGTCACCAATCCAACCCATGCATGAACTGCATCAGTGGTTCACGACACCCCCTCCATCCCCACATTACCCAAATCAATCCCCATCGAGGAACGCCAAGACCTCACACAACGACTCCCACTGGAATACCACAAATTCCATGACGTCTTCACTGGTACAGCAGCCAGCTATCTACCGCCACATCGCAAGTATGACCTTCGATTCAATATCAAAGAGGGGCACAAAGTACCATGAGGCCCCATATACCCAATGTTGGAAAGCGAACTCGCAGCACTACGTGAGTTCATCGATGAATTCCTTGCAAAAGGATTCATACACCCTTCGACCTCCCCTGCAGGTGCACCAATCCTCTTCATGAAAAAGAAAGGTGGCGGCCTTGCCTTTGCATTGATTATCAAGCACTCAATCGCATCACAAAAAAGAGTCGCTACCCCATCCCCCTCATCAATGACCTCCTCGATTGCCTTCACAGCGCCACGATTTATACGAAAATCAATCTTCATGATGGCTACTACAACATCAGAGTTGCTGAAGGACACGAGTGGCTCACATCATTTCATACACAGTATGGTGCCTATGAGTGGCTCATAATGCCAATGGGAGCAGCCAACTCCCCAGCACAGTTCCAGTATTTCATGAACAACTTGTTCCAGGATATGGTGGATCTGTTCGTCATCATATATCTCAATGACATCCTCATTTTCTCCAATTCACGAGAAGAACACCACGAACACATTTGCCGTGTACTACAATGACTCTGCGAAAGAAACCTCCACACCAAGATCTTGAAGCAGCCCTAGTTGTAGTATAGATGTATCAAACACGGTAAGTTACCATAGTTAATTGATATATCAACATGGTAACTTGCCACTGTGGTAACTTACGGTATCTGATATATCAGGATATATCAATACTGTAATAGCCACCAAATGGCCCAGCATTGCCATTAGCTTGCTGGTCACTGCCCATATAAATCTACTTACTATATTAGGCATATCCACATTAGGAATAATCTATTATATTACCATTGGATATCTATATTGGGTGCACTAGCGGGCCACTGGGGTTACTGCATTGATCACTGCCCATTGAAATAAATGATTTGAATCCAATACATCCAAAAAACCCAGCACCATCCATCAGTGCCCACCCCCTCCTGCAGTGGGGTCACTGTGCAGGGCAGTGGACAACCCCAAATGATGGGTGTTCACTGGAAACCAGCCCACCAGGGCTGCCCATTCATCCCAGTTGGTCATCATGCATTCAAAAGGGGCGGTATTTCCTTATTTGGAAATCATGTACTGATCTGGACTTGCCCTTGATTGGGCATTCCACCCTGCTACAGTGCATTTGTTTACTGCCAATTGTTGGCAGCATACATATTATAACCATATCTACCTTATAGTACAAAGAACTAACTTAAAAGGCAAAGCATAAAAATGAATTTACAAAAAAAAACATGTGCGCCTGGTGCCCACAGGCACCAGGCACACTGTCTGAGGGCCCAAAAGTGTACAGAAAAGCTAGGTGCCCATGCACACACAGTTTTGTGTGCATAGGCTCGTGGGTTTGTCCATTAATCATTATGTTCTTGTAGCTGGGTTTTGCAGGTCATCAGAGCCAAAGTCACCAACAACAACAATAGTATCATCATTGTCACTGTAGTTCAAGGTGTGGGTGGGGTGTGGGAGCCACAGGAAAGGGACTATCCAAAATACATCATATTATTAGTAAAGAATTGAAGCAGCGCAAAAGGCCAGCTTAAAGCTGCCCCTTGCGCACAGTAAAGAATAAACTTACCTTAACACTGCACCCCAGCATTGCTGGGGTGCGGCGTATTGCCTAGCAGATGTATGGGTGGGTTATTCGCATTGCAGGGGTTTGTCATTCACATCCTGCAGGTTCGTCACTAGCATCAGGGGTTGTTGGTGTTCAGGTTGGGGGGATTTGTCGTTCAGCGGGTTTGTCGTTCACGTCCTGCAGGTTTGTCACTAGCATCGGGGGTTGTTGATGTTCACATTGGGAGGATTTGTCATTCGGTGGGTTTGTTGTCTGGCGGGTTTGTCATTCCGTGGGTTTGTTGTATGGGTTCCATCAGTTTGTTGTTCAGGGTCTGCAAGTGCATAGGTAGTCCCTACAATGAGAATTCTATTAGTAATAATCAAGTTGAAGCACCACAAAGGGGCAGCTTAAAGCTGACCCCTTCACACAATAAAAATTTAAAAAAACTTACCTTAGCACCACACCCCAGCAATGCTGGGGTGTGGTGCACCATTTGGGTGCTGGAGTACCCATTGAGGGAGCTTTGGTGCGGTTTCTGGGCAGGTTTTCATGTGGGTGTTATTGTGGGTGCTTTCTCGGTTTGTTGTGCCAGTCATCACCCTTCAATATGGGGCAGCAGATTGGAATGATATCTACAATCCAATCAAATGGGATTATTAGTAACAAATTAAAGCTGCCCAAAAAGGGCAGCTTAAAGCTGCCCCTTTTGGGCAAAGACAACACCATACATACCTTATTACCATCCCCCAGCATTGCTAAGGGGTGGTGTCTTGTTCATGCCATGTGCTCTTGCACTTTGCATGGTCTGGCTGTATGGCATCAAGACCCGTAATTTGTTGCAATAACAACGACGGGATCTTGTTGTCACATCGCAACCACATCCTCGTCATCATTTGAGACCGCAAGGCCAGGGGTGAGAGGGATCAAATCTACAGGGAGTAAAAGTGATCAGTAACAAATTGAAGCTACCCAAAGGAACAGCTTAACACTGCTCCTTCTGGGAGAAAGTATATATATATAATTACTTACCTCAATCCCCCAGCATGGCTGGGGTGTGGCAATGTGGGCCTCATTTGGGTGCTTGCTCACAGTATCCCAGAAATAGCTCTCGGGTAAAGCCACGACTCAACGCTGGCAAGTACTGGGTCAAAAAGCACTGAACACCCACAGAAAGACCACCACAGAGCATTTGAGTGGTAAATATATGAGGGGGAATATACATCATACTATATTTAATAATTTTTTGCATAATAATATTGAAGAACAAGACAAGAATGAGCAAGATCCAAATAAGGCACTGTATTATGACCAGGCTGGTCAGCCAATTATCTATGTCTAACTAGATACAATGAGAGTTGCATTCAAACCATCTAGTTAGATATATAGGCCTGGGGCCCCAGGGGACCCCTATAAAGGAGAGAGTATTCGAAGATTGTTTGTTAAAGCTTGGTAGATTGATTCTGTTTCAGTGTATGATGTATAGGAAACGTCATTCTTGCCCACTAAGGACCCCAAGGCCCAGGAGAGTACCGAGCCGCGGGATTTGCCTAGGTGCTCTCAGGGGATGATCTGGACCGTGGCGTGCAACTCTATGCCGGTTCTCGGTTCAAGTATCAGTCCGTTCTCAGTGCATGCCAGCATCTAGAGTGGCTGCACGCTGTTCGCGACTGTGCTGAGGTTGTGGACAGTAAATGATTGTACTGTTTTTGTGGCATGTGTGTGCCACAGTGTGTAAGATTGTAGTGCTTATTCAGTTGACATTCCTCGATCAGCGTACCCCTTTGCCAGTTGATCTCAAGTTCCTATATTTTGGGTCATTTTTGTTGTTCCGTTACATGGGCGTTTGTCGGTATCCGACCAATAAGGCCTTGCTGAGGCCTCTCATATGTGCCCGATTCCTAGTCATCTATGGTTTTCTGGGATTTTCGAAGAGTGGCTTCGGGACGTGGAGCAAATGTTGGCTCATCCTAGGGCGACTGAGCAGTATGTCATTCGATTATCCGATCATGCGGGAGCGTGGATGTACACTCTGTTGAGAAGAGTGTTGCCATGCACGTCGGCGGGTGCTGCAGCCAGTCGTTGGATCCGGGATGTCTGCTGCCTTTGATTCATCCATAACAGTTGGATCAACATGCGCGAATCACAGGGAGGGCAGGCACATTTGGACTCTCCATTCAATCAGTTGCTCGTTGTACTGGTCATTGACAGTGTTGAACAAAGAGTGTGCCGTATATATGGATCATGGTACATGGGTTTATACTTGCTGGACAGAACTGAACCTTTGCTTAGGCCTAGACTATATTGAATTCTCCATTTCCCCTGCGCACCTGAACTGTGCAGCTTGTGAGCGGGGTCTATTTCCCTGCTCACCAGTCATCCGTCCCTTGCTGTAAGCATTGAATGCTGGGTTTGTATCGAATTATCGTTGCTTTGCGTCCTAAATGAGGTCAGCATGGGCAAGATTTAACGTAGTGAGTTCTTAGCCAGGCGGGAATGTATTCAAAGCCAGGATTTGCTCCAGTGACGATTTGTTCTGATCTAAGCCAAATAGAGGTTTAGTGGGTTGTTGATGCTGAAATCACAAGCGATCAGTTGTTGCTCGATGAGGTCCTATTTCTGATCTGCTGTGGGACAACTTTAGCTCTGAGACATGTGCTGCCCAAGCTTGCATGAATTGCAAACCTAGTATTAAGCTTTGAATTGTAATGTCATGCACATACTGATGGCCATTCCATTCGGGAGCCCACCACTTCTACAAATGAATATCTTCATTGAAGGAAGTGCAAATGAACCAACCACGTCATCACTACCTTAGGCTCATGTAGTGGTCCCGACCTTGTGTTTACTCATCTGACTATCTTCGCTCACGTTGCCCCGCTATGCTTTGGACAGTAACAAAGCTGGGGACAGCAACGTGTGAGATGCATAATATTATTCTTATTGCTTCTACTGATAACTGGTTATGTCTTTTAGTCCAGAGTTCTTCTTTGTGCCTTGATGCATGCTTTGCATCCCGACGAAACAAGGACTATGATCGTCGTCCAGGCGCAAAAAGCAACCAGGCAGCCAAGATCCTTGTATTATTCCTGCCAGGAACCTCGTGAATACCCCAGAGCATCCTGGAAGCATGGAAAGCAAGGGTGGAGGCAGCACACCCTGTCAAGTCACACAACCGTCTACTCCCATGCTGTCTAAGAAGGGCGAGTATGCAGCTGATGTTGCAGATACTGAGGATGAACATGTTAACGGGGTTGCATGTCCCAAACTCGTACCTTATAGCTGTGCGAGTCTTTCATGGCTGCTGATGGAGGGAGAGTGAAGACTCTGGGGGGCACTCTCGGACACTGGTGTGTGGCAGGTGTTTGTCGTCATGACCGAGTCATTGTCTGGGCAATATGTGGACACCCGGCGAGCAGCAGTTCTATGCACTGGCCATAATTGACTTTGTTATGGCCCAGCTGCCTGTAGACTGGCGAGTTGGCATTCTCTATGATGTTGGGTCAAATTCACCGAAGTGCTCTCAAGTGAACCTGGTACCATGCTGGATACCCTGAATCGTATTTGGATTAGTGTATTCCATGCATATGGCATCAGTGGTATGCAACTGTGGTATCATCCTCGGAAAAGTGATGGCTGGGTCTCACTGATGGAGAGGGTTGTGAGCGTCTTTGGAGTGTCTCTGGCACCTCATTCCGAACCTCCGTGTTGCTGTTTTCATCGCAGATGTTCCTCTTGGATGTCAGATTGAACACCTGGACCGTTCAAAGATGTGTGAAGCTGGTGTCTGGTTGGAGAAACGAGTTAAAGCAACGAAGGCACGGCTTGCTCTTGTTGAGGAAGAAAAGAGCTAGGATCCACTACAGCAATGAGTATCTGCAGCTGCAGTTCAAGGAACAACGGGCCTATCAGCAGCCAACCCCTGGAGCAACAATCAAAGAAGAAAGGCTTCCACGCTGTTGAGAAGATTCTATCTGTCCGTCACCGATCTATACGTAGCTCAAGATCTTGTTGATGTTCTTCAGAAGCAACTACTGTCTGTACCAGTATCGGACACTGTTGCCAGCCGGAACGAAATTGCGGAGATTACATCTGCACTTGTTGAGCAGGAGAAAGTTGTTGTTCGGCTGTCAAAACAAGATGACGATTGATGGCGGTCCTCAAGCTGGGAGACCCATGTCATACGACAATCTTATGAAAATGAAGGAGCACCCTTGGTTTGAACACCAGCTCAATATGCGTGCTCTGAAGGCACGTATCATTGCCAAGGCCTGCCAGAAGAATTTCGAGATGGACAATCTCACTGGTGCCTTCAGGAGCAAAGCGTCGGTGAGCAACCTATACTAGGTAGAAAGCTATAATATTTTACTAATTAGCGTTGTTATTTTAGACCACAATACAATGGAACATACAGCAAGGCCTTGAAATGGCGCTATCGCTCTGTCAAAAGCCTTGTTGTGGATTACAATAAACGTCGTCAGAGCATGATCAAACTCCGTGGCCGGCGAGGGATTCCTCGGAATGCAGTCATCCCTCCCCCCATCGACATCAAGGGTCTTTTCAACCTTGATGTGGACAATGACATCTGGCAGGATGTTGGCTTGCGGATGACGAGTTTGAGGGGAAGGTGCCGCCTTGGCTTGGTGATGAAGATGTCCGAAATGGCATCCGACTTGTTCAAGAACTCACAAATTGTCGTGATGAGCTTTCTCTCTGTGAACGGGAGCTGTACTCATTGCAGCTTTGGTTTGAGGAAGAATCTGCGGCACTCATGGCAGCTTTGGGGGCTTGCGAAGGTGAGGAATTGATATTTCCATTTGTTGAATAATCTGCTGACATGGCCTGTCCTATAGGGGACCCTGATGTACATTTCCTCATGCTAGAGCGTGTCCAGTGGCTTACAGACTTGGGCAGGAGGTGGGAACGCTCAATTAATACTTTGTGCCCAACAGATGTATCGGACGGACTGGATGCACCTGATGCACAGGACACCCTCAGCAAACCTCAGTTGGATCGCATGACTGTTTTAGCAGAACATGCTGGGATCCAACAACAGACAAGGCAACCTCTAGATGTTCTCCACAACCGGATGCTGAGGAGAGTGTGGACAGCTCTGATGATGAGGAAGACTTTGAGCTGGACCTGCTCCATACCCGGGGATTCTGCCCTCATTGCTGCCATGGACTTGGTTGATAAGAATTGTTCAAGTGATGGAGGGAATGAGGTAGATAGCAGTGATGAAGAGGAATCTTCTAATGAGTTATAAGTTTTTAGTACCTACAGGTTTGTACGTGACCTTGGAAAATAATTATTGGTTTGAAGTTATTTTCCTAAGTTATTTTCTGGGGCCCCTAGCGTGAACTTACAAAATGTATGGCCTTTGAAGTTGGTTCCAGGGCCCCAGGGGCCCCTGAGCTCCCTTGTTGATCCCA
>MU129144.1:48788-86836 GCA_014904985.1 Hydnum rufescens UP504
GTATGCGGGGGGTCTGGGCGATTAGCCTCTACTGGGGGAGTACATCAATGATACTCGACGCCGAGACCCAATCCCCCATGGCACCCATTGCATCATCCGCACGTTGCAAAGAAAAGTCTTCTTGGCTATGACTGAGTTGGAACCTTGTAGCATTCCTCCGTTTCCTTTCTGGGGTATATACATGGCTTGTTTTGTGCTTTGCCAGCTCCTCTTTTTGGGCGTGCGGCGTACGGCGTCTATACCCGGAGCGAACCCTCCCTACCCTCGACTACGCGTCCCGGGCGTTCTGATCTTCTGTTGGGGCATTATGCTCTGTTTTTAGAGGCAATCTAAAGAATGTCACAAGGTAAAATTTGATCATGGCGGTCTGAATCAGAATTGACTTGAGTATTGCGTTAGGGATTAGATTCACTCTCATATGTTAGGTACAATTCATGTGTTCAGACTCAACGTTAGTTTTTACTAGTGCATGTGACCTAACATAGCAATATGCCATACCTGGTATATCTGTCACTCCAGCTGTCAGCTCTGACTACAAAACTGTCTCTAGATCATATGTCAATCTGCCCTGCTCAGCGGCGGCAGAAGAGGCTTGAGTGGTCGGCAAGAAGGCCAGAGAGCCAATGAGGGCGGAGTTCTTCGCACTAGCTGAGCTTCATGCCCTGCTGCGTTTGTGTCTGGTTCCTATACCCCCCATTATGCATATGGTCACTCTCCCTCTCAATGAAGACAAATAAGCATCCTTATGCAGAGGCTGTCCGCCGGTACGGCACCGGAGCGCGAGGTCTTAGCCTCTGTGAAATTGTATTTCAAGAGGGAATACTTGCAGCGCCAAAAAGCTCGATCTTCCAACAAGCCAGAGTCAGAACTGGAAATTCTACCGGCTTCTATCTCGTACGGCGCCACAGACCGCCAGTCCACAAGAACCGTGGACCGGCCCAGGGCTTGCTCTGCCTCACCCATCCCACGCGAGCCCATCCGGCCCGAGAGGACCCACCACGCAGCTAATCAAGCCCGCCGGGGAGTCATCGGCCACTCTCTAGGGACAGAACTGCAGGCAGCCCACCGCCTACGCCACACTGGGTCATGGGCCTCGCAGTATGCTCCAACCCAGTCCGGGCTGCAACGTCCGCCCTTCCCTTTCAGACACTCGAGTCTGAACTCTTGACTTGACGGGCGGCATGCTGCCTCCCCTTCGTTTCAGACTTCCCGGAAGCTCTGCGCGGGGGTAGTTCACCTGAGTTCAATGGGTGATATAACAAGCCGCGAGTGTACTTGCGCCTGGATGTGCCCTCTCTTGCGGCGTGCGATGAGCTCCACCGCACGTCATGTCCTCTTGGTCAATGGCAAAGCATGCCATCCAAGGCACAAAGAACCGAGATCCTGGACTAAAAGACATACACCAGCGTATATCAGCGTGAACCACCCACCAACCATACACCGCTGCCCCAGACTTCATATAGTGCACTTATCAACGTGCTGTCCAGCCCTTGCTTCCAAAACTTCCCACCAAGCAGTAGGCACCAAATGAGCCGGAGATTGATCAGCATGGATAACACCAGAGGGGGCACCACTACACTCTGCTACAGGGTACTGCTTGACCCGGGTTATGCAGCCATTGCCCCTCTCAAATGAATCCATTTCAGTTGTAGAAGTGGTGGTTCCCGACATCGGAAGCCTGGCAATCAGTACATCCCTGCGCCTGACTAATGCGACGCTGTGCTACTCACGTGTGGTATTAATCAAGCTTGGGCAGCATATCATCCCTCCGAGCAACATTGTCCAGTCAAGCAGGATCAATCCCGAGATCAACCTCATGGCGAGCAACTGACATGCTGTTGATTTCAGCATCCAAACAACGCCACACTAAGACCTGGATTGGGCTAGAAGCAGAAAAAACCAAATCGTTGAACGAGCGAATTCTGGCTTTGAATACCCTGCCCTGAGCTGCTACGCATTCACTAGCGTACTGCCATGCTACCTCCCGCGATCATTTGGGAGCCAAATGCACGCAATAAATTCGGACCTGAACCCAGCATTTCAAGGCTTACAGCAAGGGCTTGATGCTGTGCCAGGGACATAGACCCGCTTACCAGCGCACAGGGGCAGGTGTGCAGGGCAAATGCGGAGTTCAATATAGTCAGGCCTAAGTCAAAGGTGGTCAGTTTCTGGTCCAAGCAAGTATAAACCATGTACTCACGATCCATATATATGGCAATCACCTGTTTCAACACTGTATGACCAGTACAAGAGCAATGGATTGATGGAGAGTCCAAAGGCACCTGCCCTCGCTGTGATTCATGCATGTATTCCATGTATGGACGAATCAAGGCAGGTATGACATCCCGATCCCAACGATGTGCTGCAGCAGCCCGCCGACGCGCATGGCGAGACAGCTTCTTCTCAACAGAGTGTTCATTCCGACCTCCTGCATGGATCGGATATTGAATGACAAATGGCTGCTCAGTCGCCCCTAGGGACGAGCCAACATTGCTGCCACCTGTTCCCGAGCCCTCTTCAATAATCCCAGAAAACATAGATGGACTAGGATGGGCACTATGAGAGGCCTCGGAAGGCTGCTTATTTCGGTGGTAATGGGGCTTAGAGATACTGGCACGGGGTGCTGATCGGGATGTCTCGGTACTTCGCACTGTTGGCACAACTGCCACAAATGTACCAGTATTTCTGTCCAACTTCCAAGTTGAGCCCGGTGCAGACGCTCTGTGCTGCATGCCGGATTGAGAATGAGTGTCTTGCGAGGGCATAGACGTTGACGGTAGTCTTGGGTAGGCAGTGCGGCTGGTACTCTCCTGGGCCTTTGGGGTCTTGCGGGCAGAAGCAGTTTCCTTTACGCTTGAAACAGAATCCGTCACAGCTTTAAACATCTTCATGCTTTTGTCGAGTGTACTCGAGTACATGGTGGATGGTGATAGGGAGGGTGATGTTCCCGGTGGGCTCGAATGTCGTTTACGCTTGCGAGAGCGTTGGGAGCTATTCCCTTGATGGGGCGAGTGGATATCAGAGGATTTCAAGGGCATGGATAGAGACAACAGTCGGGTGCGGTTTTGTATAATGCCAGTTGCAAGCCTGAGAAGTGGCATTCAATAACCCGCCACAAGAGGGTGATAACAATGATGAATACTCACAATGAGATGGAAGCAGAGAAGACGATCAAGCGAAATGCCACAGACGTGTGAACCGCCTAAACCTGGAATGTACAGACTGGGTAGAATGTTCGTCCACAGGTTTTACGACAACAAACACGGTGGAAGGTAGCGGAATAAATCGAGAGATCGCCTAAACCTGGATCTTGCGAGAGCAGACACGCCGTTTCGGTCCAGTAAAGTAGCAAGGAGTCCAGAAGTCGATAAATCGCCCAAATCTGGAATGCACAGACCGAGCGGAATGTCCGTCCACAGATTTTACGATATGGATGAGGGGATGGGTTGCAAAAACACTTGTTGGAGACGAGTGTGAAAACACCAGTTCGATGCTGTTGGGCGGCAGGATGTTGAGAAACTGATAGACTGACTAACCCTAGGACTCACAGGGCAACCACCCCGCAGGTTTTATGATAACGAAGATAAGGCAAGCTGAAAAAATGCGCCTCAACCAATAGGTAAGTGACGAGAGTAGCGAGATGTCCAGAAGTAGATGGATCGCCCAAATCTGGAACGCACAGACCGAGCGGAATGTCCGTCCACAGATTTTATGATATGGATGAGGGGATGGGTTGCAAAAACACTTGTTGGAGACGAGTGTTGAAACACCAGTTCGATGCTGTTGAGCGGCAGGATGTTGAGAAACTGATAGACTGCCTAACCCTAGGACTCACAGGGCAACCACCCTGCAGGTTTTATGATAACGAAGATAAGGCAAGTTGAAAAAACACGCCTCAACCAATAGGTAAGTGACGAGAGTAGCGAGATGTAGATGGATCGCCTAAATCTGGAACGCACAGACCGAGTGGAATGTCCGTCCACAGGTTTTACGATATGGAGAATGAGGGGATGAGTTGCGAAAACACTGGTTGGAGATGAGTGTGAAACCACTGGCTTGATGTTGTGGGTAGCAAGATGTTGAGAAACTGATAAGCTGTCTAAAACTGGGGCTCACAGATTAGGTAGAACGACCACCCGCAGGTTTTACGATAACGAAGATAGGCGAAAATGTGCTTCGACAGAGTGGGAGGCAGCAGAAAATCAAGAAGTTGGTAAATCGCCTAAATCTGGAACGTACAGACCAAGTGGAATGTCTGTCCACAGATTTTGCGATATGGATGAGATACGCCACAGTTTGCATCCGGAGTCTCATGGTTGCGGTCACGAAGCCCGAGTATGGACCCTCTCGAGGCTGGTCACGGTCTTGTTCTCCCGTCTGGGGAGAAGTGACGTTCAGAAACACACATCTTCGGCATGAAGTACAACCGTACAGTCATATGTCCTTTCGCATCGACAACGATGGCAGGATCAGTGGTTCGCACCATATCTATGATGCCATGCAGGTTTGGCTGTGGTCTTGCTATGGGGAAGGTCGGTATAATGTCTCTAATGGACGAGGTAGTGCACTAAGTGGATCCTCCAGAAATTCTTGCTGACGCTATTTATTGACAGGTTCATGCATCGACGAAATTATCAAAGTCATGGGCAAGAACAAAGAGGGTAAGATTCGATCTCAATCCATTATTGAGCCGTGGTTGATTTTATAAGATTCCCCTCCAATCAAGCAATGTACCCGCTCTGAGAGAGAGACGACAACACGTCACTCAGGAAGACTTTGAACCCATGCTTGCAAAGGTATGCCTTTGCAAATGCATCTCATTGAAAGGTTCTGAGTGGCACATCTTGCGTCATCAGATTCTCATGTGCCATATCAACAAATCCCCCTGCATGCTGGGCAAGGCATCTTGACCAGATCTTGGAATTTGCAGTAGTAACAAGGATTACGGTCTAAAATGGAGGGAAACCAATGTACACTTGTAAATACAGGCCTTACTCTGTCTGGACTTTATTTGGAAAACTTTGTACTATAAAATCAACAAAAAAGACTCGCTTCACATCTTCAAAATATTTCATCTGAGATGCAAATTCAAGTATGCTATGTACATTTGAGTCGGCTCTATATTGTGCTCAGAGCTCATATCATATCTCAAGAACCCCACTGTGGCTGTGATTGCTCAGACAGCAGTGGCCCAGGACGGGCAGGTTGGAGATGGTACCACATAGTGCTCCTTGTTGGAGAGCTTTTGAAAGCTGATCGCTATATATCCAAGGGAGTTCATCCCACAGCGATTGCAGGAGGATTTGATATTGCTAATACCGTATGACATCAACTTTTCTGCTCTCGGATTAACTGGACTGCCCATTCCTGGATTCACATTGCATTTAATTTCCGGAAGCTAGATCATCAATCCCTATGTCATTAATTGATGATTCTACGCCAAACAAAATACTGTAGAGCAAATGCTCATCATGCGGTGACCCAGTGATTCTGGAGGCATCAAACTGTTTGATGCAAGTGCACAACTCAATATTCAGAGATCCATATGGAGACATTGCTTTTGGATTGGATCATCAGATAGTTGGCTCTACTGAATTAGGTCGAGTCTTTTTTAATTGCAATTGAAGACTGCCTTAAATAATACAAGCCATTAAGTTCCTGGGTGATGAGACCATCATTAGGAGGTTTATCCTCCAAACCGTGGCATCATTAGCTACAGGTGCTCAACTATTTCGACTTGAATTCTTGTGACACTATGGTCGAAATATAGGGTAGTATTCACATGGTTGTGCCGAAATTGGTACAGTATTTCACAACTTGGAATATGAGCAGTAGTGGTATATATAAGTATATGGAATGAGAAAAATATGATAGGTTGTGTGGCCACAGAGTGCCAACTACCCTTGAGAACTTAAGTGGTCCAAATCACTGACGGAAAGATGGTAACCCTAGATAATCCTTGTCCATTGTGGAAGATAAAAACATCCACTATCAGAAAATGCGAAATCACACCACTCCCAGCCTTTGGACAATCACATGACCAATTACGAAATTAATTACGGCTATGTGCGGAAATCGAATTTGTTCTATAACTCTGTCAGTTTTGATCGGAGAGGTACGCCCATGTAACGCTTAGAAAGCTACGATTCACACCTTTCGAACGGTACCAAACACAAGCCGAACGGACCAGAACTGCACTCTCCAGACCAATTTTACTACCAAAATCCGGAATTTCCAGTAAAAAACAAATTTCTCTGTCAGTTCGCATTAAATCCTTTCGGAACAACCGCACCTAGAAAGATATAAAAAATCCGCATCCAACGGTACTGAGCACGCGAAGAACAGATCAAAACTGAGCTCTACAGAACGATATTACTATCAGAATCAACACCCATCAGTAAAAAACAAATTTCTCTGTCAGTTTACACCGGATCTGCTCGGAACCACCGCGCCAGAAAGCTGTTAAAGCTCCGCATCTAATGATACCAAGAGCGTCTATTACGGATGCAAACTGCTGTTTCTGCATCGAATCCCATCCCATGCACTTGTCCCATTTCACCAACCACAAACACCTTAAACCTGGAACTTGCTCCAAATATCTCCAAAACCGGAGATAATCTTCTCATGTTCGCGCTCCAGAATCGCTCCACAATGGTCGTCGCACCCACATGCCTGCCAAGCATTCCACATGCTCAGAAAATTCGTGACATCACCCCCTCAGATCGACTTCCGTTTGTTCTCTTCTATGAATGAATCCACTGATGACGATACTCCCCTCATGATTTCTTTCTGTTTCCTCCTTAATGCATGCACTTCAGGCGAGGACTGCATTATTACATCTCTTGATATTTTTCTTTTGTTCTCATCCTATGGACCTCCCATATGGCCTCAACCCGGGGGGAGTCAATTCTATAAACAGCAGGCCCACATTCAGAAAGGTATGAAAAGCCTGGTAGCCATTTTCCTGTAACCCCAAAAAAACGCAGCACAAATCATCTCGTCCTGGAAATCATTAGTCTGTCACACTGTCCAACCTTTTCTGCTCTGCCTGCTAAACAGGCAAAGTCCTTATCTGTAAGCCATCTGGAGGGCAAATAGCCATCTTCAGGTTTTGAACACGAACCAGCTGGTAGCCCTCTATGTGATCACTAAAGCCCAAGGATAGACAGCAGGACCTAAGGGTTACCGTGCTGGACATCCAAGGAAAAGTAAGCATAACGAGATACGTCGTAGTACAGGTTTTGAAGAAAAAAGAAAGAAACATACTAACCATGACTAAAAAAGCACTGACCAGTCTATACAACCACAGATATCTGCATTTTGACCAGGAAGACGTGAAAAGGAATCACACAAATATAGTAAAACAGACCAACCACACCACAGAATGAGTGTATCAAAGCCTTTCCACCAGAGCATCCCAGATGTATAAGCTTTTCTATACAGCATCCCATGAACGTATACAGCCTTTCTTACAAGCATCACAGACGATTAAGCCCTTCCTATAAGCATTCCCAAATGCACGTATAAGCCTTCCTACATAGCTCAAAGACATATAAGCCTTTCTACAAGCAATCCAAATGATATATCATTGAACAGTAGTCCATATCCCTTCCCTACATTCTCCACCCTGAAACACCCATACACGTCTGCAGAGTTGAATCAACCATTGAAGGCAAAACAGCCAAAACGAAATAACACAGAAATACAGTCTCCAATCCACGATCACTGCTGAACAAGATTTTGATTTGACAGTCATCCAGAGCTCCAACCCTTCTTCTATACTGTCAAAAAATGCAACGAATGGACTGTGGTTCAGGACAATTCTTTGCTGAAGTGGGAAATGCAATTTGTATCTATCCGAGGCAAATCTGACAATTACGGGAATGTTTCGGCGTTTCAGCAGCGGCAAACCAAACTCACCTACACACCTTGTAAATCTGTCGGGCACACATTGCGTCTAGGTCTGTGGTCCAGATCGCACAGATCTGTTGTTCACCAGCCTCTCCATACATTTTTCACCACATGTTTGCAGTGTAGGGTTGAGAGACGATCATGTCCTCCATCTTGGACTGCTATCCAGGGTTACATCTTGATCTGCTGCTTACTCATGTGCTTTGAGCAGTAAATCTGCTCGGTCAGTAAGGGTCTCGTGGTGAGATACACTGCTCGTATCTGTATGGTTCCACCATGGCCTCCAAAGCGGACGAATATGCAAAACGGAAGCCAACGGGAAAACTCGGATCCACAAGTGCCCTTGGCTGCCTCCTTCTGATATCTTCCTCCTCCACCTGGAACCGAATCAAAGCTCGCCCAAGTTCAAAAAGAACAGGTTGCGGATCACCGGGCAGCTTCCTCCAGATCCCACACCCCAGTATGCATGGATCCTTTACGATGGGACTATGGAGAGTCTTCCAGCCCTCTTTCGTCTGAAATGATCCTGCTCTATCCAACACTTCCCAACTCTTTGCACTCGATATTCGGTTTACTTCGAGCAGAACCTAAACAGTACATTTTTTTTTTTGCATCGCAGATTTGTCTTGCAGACTGACAACAATTCAACGTCCCCAGAAGTCAGAGGCGAACGTCCCACTTCCCAAAGACACTTCGTCAGCATCCAGGACTGGGTGCTAGAGTATACCAACACCCTCTGGGAGAGTGATGCGTCTCCCGATTTACTTGAACTGTTAAACCCCCAACCCGAAAGAATACGCCGTCCTCGCAACTTATTATTCTGCGGCCCCCCCTCTGTGGTTTCTCAGTTCGGGGAAACTATGCATCGATATGACTTTGACCCATTCTATGATGTCGCTAGGGCATGGTCGAGTCCTTTAACTTGGGCGTTCTTCGACAAACTGTGCACAAGACACATGTACACTCGCAATTCCCCGCACGTTCCCTATCTACCCCAACATCGATTTCCATTCCAGGAGGTGGTGCAGAGGGGCAGCTATGCTCTAGATTTTTTTCTTGGCCGCGGCTGGCTGATCACCATGCGAAAAGCCCTCATCGATGCTTTCGATGTTTATCGTCTGTGGTTGAAGGCATTCCAATTTTTTCGTCTCGAACTCGATCGGATCCCAGTCATGGAGCATGGCACCCACTCTGACGTCGCGAAAGCCCTCATCGAGAGTGGCCAAGACGGTTCTCTGCCGGGCGACGCGGAACAATCTTTTGCAAAGATTACAGCCTATCGCGAAATTGTGAGGATTGAGGATACTCTGGCAGAAGTTCGAGCCGTCACGCAGCTTCTGATGCATAGGACCCTCGACCATATAGCCCTGGTTGCTGGTCTGGAGCTACCATGTTTTGGGGTCGATCACAATCTAGTGGGCGCTTTCATTTCCATGGACGACCCTGATGTTCCTATGGCAGAATTGGAGCGACATGGTGTCCCCCTTCATGGTATCCGGATCCTGGAGCCCAGAGAAGTCCGTACTCTTGATCCCCACGCAGGGGATTTATCTTCCGAGTCCCAGGCTGTCGCCAATGGGGTGGCCGAACGCGGTCCCGATGAAGCCCATGGGGAATTCATGGAAATTTGGAGAATGAAACGAGGTGCCCAAGTCAAGCATCCGTCTCTCTGGATGATTCGACCCATCCAACAAAAAGAGGACTATGTGCATCAACGGGATGTCTACACAGCTGTATTTGAGTCTGACCTTCGAGATGTAGACAGCGCCATGGCTGGTGCACTAGTCCGTGTTTTGGGTCCTTCCTCCATCAGCCTCCGTGATACGGTGCCACTGCCACCTCGTCCTCCTTCCCCCCCACCATCCCCTTCACGTCCTGATGACATGGACGTTGAGCCTGCTGTTGACGCACCCGTCACTAGTGCTGTTGACGCACCCCTCACCAGTGCTGTTGATGCACCCGTCACTAGTGCTGTTGACGCACCCATCACTAGTGCTGTTGACGCACCCATCACTAGTGCTGTTGACGCACCCGTCACCAGTGCTGTTGACGCACCCGTCACTAGTGCTGTTGACGCACCTGCCCTCACTACTGACCCGATCCATTACTTTGGATTCGAGGGTGAAGAGGGTTATTCTTCAGAAGAGCCATCAGATGATGATTTCGCGAAGAAACATCGGCGCCAATCCGTCAAGGATCGGCGTCTCGAGGAAGCACAAAGGGACCCCCGTTGGGCAGCAGTCACAACAGACTTCCCCATGGCATTCTTGGGAATTCCTGGTCCCTGAGAGCGCATTCTCTCTATCGTCCGGGAGGCTCAGAAAAAGCGCAGAGTTTACCGTTCTGGCTTAGAGCACTATGTACTGGAGAGATGGAGCTCTGCCCCTCCAGGGCCTCCAGGCTACCCAAAGCGTGCAAAGAAGCGCCGTCGTTCAGTCAATGCTGATCAAGGTAAGACATTGCTTGTAATTACTAAGGAGCAAGGAGATGAACTCGTTTCTTAGGACCAATTGATAGGCCCAAGAGCGCCCGGCATGAGGCCGAGTATGGACCCTCTCGAGGCTGGTCATGGTCTTGTTCTCCCATCTGGGGAGAAGAGTACCTTGAGTCTGAGCACAACCGTGCTGAGCACGACCGTGCTGAGCGCGACCATGTTGAGCGAGACCGTATTGAGCGAGACCGTGTTGAGCGAGACCGTGTTGAGCGAGACCGTGTTGAGTGCAATCACGCTTTTGCCTCGTTCGTCTCTTGTCCTTCTCGTGTTCAGTATCCCCCCCGCTCTCGTGCAAGGTCACCTGTTCGACGTTCACAGTCCCCCGTTGGTCCCTCACGTCTTCCCCGCTCAGGTTCTCGCCGTCCTTTGGGTTCTCCTCGCCGTCGTTCATGGTCTGGTGATCGTCGCTCGTACTCTCCTGGCCATCGTTTGCCATCTGTCCATCACTCGCGTTCTCGTGAACGTCGCCTGTATTCTCGTGGTGGCTCCTCTTCTTCTGACCGTGCCCTGCGTTCTCCTGCTCGTGACAGGCATTCTGGCGACCGCTTGCCTTCTCTTGGCCCTCGTTTGTGTTCCCCAATGCATCATTCGCCCCCCCCGGCTTCCCCTCACGTTCCCCCTCCTGATCGGGACTTCCCCTCGGTTCAGGGGCTCCACCATGATCGGCCAGAGCCAGAAAACGCCATGTTGGAGGATCAGGCTCCAGAGGCGCAGACAGTCAGTCAGCTGCCTGGTCCTGTGTCCTCTGACCATGATCATGACACATCCATGCAAGTGGATGCGCGACAAGTGGGCTTGCCGGTCTCTCCCAAGGATTCGCCCATCATTCCTTCGAGTGAATTCGATGATCTCGACATTCGGACTGATGACAATGGACAGCCAGGCACAGAGAGTAATGAAACTGCCGAGGCTTCTCCAGTGAATCTGGATCCTCCCGTTTTTGTTGGCGATTGGTTCTGCATCGAGTTCTCCGGCATTACTGGTGATGTGAACATCAGGGAGGTCTTCGAGCGTCTTTCAGAAGACCACTTATTCGGTGTTCGTGTCCGGAAGAACAAGGGAGGAAAGGGCCTAGCACGCCTCAAGAAGAAGGTCATGTTGGCCTTCAAATTGCAGCCGCGACGGGATGCCGTGCTCTCTCGTTTCCGGAACTCCCCTGGATCTAGGCTGTTTGACTTCGAGGAGGCAACCGAAATTGCAGTGGCGCACCAGGAGTCCATTGCTTCCTTTCGATGGGTGTTGGATCCAGACTATGTCGAAATGTGCTATGCACACCAGCAATCTGCTGACGACTTGACATTGATGCTGGAGAATGCCCCGCCTGCAGAGAGATCGGCGATCTTCGCATGCTTCATCTCTTTCCACCCCCACTTGAAGGAGACTCAGGAATACGGACCTTCATTCGATACCGTTTCCTGGACTTGCATCGTTTTCCTCCATTGGTTGCAGATGAGGTCGAATATCCGCAGTGCACGTTAGATCGAGTGGAATTCACCACAGCATGGTTTCTGGCTACACTTGACCAGGAATATGATGTTATACGGTGCCACTTGAAGATGATTGTGAGTGCTCACATGGATCGGTGCAACCAGAATCTTTTGGCATTCTGGGTGCCGCTTTATATCACTCATGGACCATATGATGTTCTGGTTCATGAGCTTGGACAAATGGCAAAAACCGCTGCAGCCGCAGGTGATCAAGCTGTATCATATTCCCGACCCTCCTGTCCATGCCGTATGGAAGCCTTTGGATTCCTCGACTCCCAAGTCTGGTTCATTGAATGGGACTCATCCTCTCCACACCCCACCCTCTTTTTAAAGGCCAGTACACCCATGTTCAGTGGGCCACGATAGTGTCCACCTCGTTTCTGTGCCCTTCACCTCTCTTCATTTCTGTTACGCTCCTCTTCATCCCCGTCGCTCCTCATTTCGTGTTGCTCTTCTCTCTTCTCGTCATGTCCCTCTCCTCTCTATTATTTCACCCTGCTGTGTTTGTTCAATTTGTTGCCTGTAGTATCTATGTACGTCGATAAATAATATGCCTATTATAGATGTGCTAAATTGATGTTGAGTGACACGGCAAGTTCCGGCTTTTTTGGCTACCCCATACATCGCATTATCCCATACCACTCGGTCTAGAGAGGTTCCTGGTTACTCTTGAACATCTCAGATAGAGAGGTGGGAAGTGGTGCTCCGAGCGCAGTCTACTCTCATTTTGCGGAACTTAACAATCTCGATCAAGTTGTCCCGACCAGCATTGCACAACCCAAACTGCCTCGTCTTGAGAGGTTCCTGGATTTTTTCTTGAACCTCTCAGATAGGGCATCTGGATATCTTTGCTGCTAGTGGCCTTTACACTCCCTCTGGATCCATATCCTTTCCACTTAACTCGATTCCCGCTCTTTATCCTTTCCTCACCCAAACTGGGCTTCTCATACACACCTGCCAGCAACCCATTGTATCGTGTATTCGAGCCTGAGAAGTTCCTGAAGCCATTCTTGAATGACTCGGCTAGAGTACTGATTCACAATGTCATCTACACTTGGCCATTCTTCGCTACCCTCAGCAAATGCTAAAAAGCCAAAAACGTACCAAAAATCCCGCTTCACAAGCCGCAAGGTTGCCAAGGAGTCTGCAGAGGTGGAGGAATCCTCAGATGGGAGCGAGGTACCTGAGAAAGTATGTCGCTAATCTGCCCATGTCATTGGCAATCCTTTCTTATGTGTTGCTTGGTACAGGCTTCCAGCTTCTCAAAACAGATACATTCGAAAACCCGAGCCAGGAAATGCAAGGCTATTCACAACGGATCTGATGAACAGCCCTCAGATGAGGATGAGTTGCCAAATACCGTAAGTTTCAGTGATTCCCTATCACGATTTTGTTCTGACATGCTACACCTTGCAGACCCAGAAGTCTGGACCTCCAGGTGTCAAACGACGCAAAGGCAATGTTCGCATCACCGCCTCCGCCTCCACCTCAGCGCCTTCTACTTCCCGGACCAATTGTGCATATGTCGAGATGCAACCTCAGCCATCAGTTCCCTCTAAGCAGAAGCCTTTGTCCTGATCTCAAATATTCACAAGCGGGAGCCAGCTGCATGCAGATAACGATGTTGCGTATGGTTCTCCCTCCAACACCACCAATTTCAGCAACAATTACCAATCTCAGGCCTTTGAGGGTTTTGAGTCTGAGGACGCGCTGGTTTCCATGCTCAATACTTCTGGCGAGGTCCCACCCATGCGCCTCTGGTCTCCAGTCTTCGACATTTCATCGGACGACACCCCTCCTTCACCACAATCTGACACGCCAAGCCAACTACTCGATGAAGTGCGGAAAATCAATGATCCTCTCAAGTTACTTAATGAGGCACGAGAGTTAGCACTTCATTTGCCTCCCAGCATTCCTGAGGCGTGTCCTGGGGACTTCTTACATGTATGGGATGCCACCAATGTTCACACCATCTTATTGGCTTGCCTGATGGCGGGAAGGACCCCAGTGAGGATTGCGAGTACATTGATCGCACCCTCAATCACATTTTCCAAGGGGTATCAGTTTCCTGTCTTGCCGAGGAGATGAGGTGGGGTTGTTGTGGTGCTCTGGGCATTATTGAGGGACTTTCGTTCTTTGCTGAGACTCGTGGTCTCAATCTGGAACAGTTTGAGGTCAAGATATTGAAGTTGTGGAAGGCCCTTGCACGCACCATAGAGTATGTTTATTCATTCATCTGTTTTTGAATCCATCGTATCTAATTGTTCTCTCTTTCCAGTGGACAGTCTCCTGCATCTGGGTCTGTGGAACGGAAATCTGCCATGCAAAGTTCTCGCTCGGCTGTGAAGTCACCAATCCCTCCTCTTATAGCCACACCCGCATCACTCTGTCCGCCATCGAAGCCAGCGCAACAGTGAGGGAGCCCCCGCCATCATTATCTCATGGCCTACACTCTAGGAAGCCCGCCAGCACTATTGAAGTCCCATTTGAAGTCAGATATGACCAGATGGTGCCTAGGGCTTTCGAGAATGAGCCGAATGTCTCCCACAACCATCCCGACACCAACACCGATCTGGATGATGATTTCAATGAGGAAGAGGAAGATGATGACATCCTCCACGAGTCGCAGGCAGGCAGTGCTGACAATAACCCTCGTACGAAGCAATACAAAACAGGACCACTGCCTGTGGAGCTACTGGAGGAGGTACGGGCCATAACAGACGCCTTTGATCGCACTCTGGTGGTCACAGCAGAAAAATACAATCGCCCGCTTGCCACAGTTCGTCATCTTGCAAACCTTGAAGGTACCATACACGCAAAGTGCTTGCCCAACCCTTTTAATGGGTATGCATGAAGACGTAAATTAGCTGGGCTTCCGCAACGTAAATACCCAATTCTTAACCAAATCCGTGAGAGTATCTAGTAACAGTCCTCCCTGTCTTTGTTAGTTTCGCAGGCTGAGCTCTCTGCTGAATATGCAAAGGAGAAGGGGCAATATGAGGATGATCCTGAAGGTCTAGAGGCTTGGCAAGAGGAACTCTGCACGCTTGCCCGACGCTCAAAGGTCGACAATGATGTCGCACTTACAACGGGCTCCAAACTTGCCAAATTTATCTCTCGGAAGAAGAAGAACCTCATGGGTGAGATGTCACACATGGGGACTTTCAATGTCCACTCTATCTCGTTCATTGTTTGTGGTCGTGCCGATGCCTACGCTGCGCATGCGCAAAATGCAATACTCTGTAGTTCCCCTGAAATACAGCGACTAGCCAAGGAAGAATTCAATCTCAAGAAGACACTTGATGACTTGTTTGTCAAAGTTCTCGCTCAACAGTTGGATGTGAGGGGTCTTTCAAAGTGGCATCAAGAGACTGAGAAGAAATGGCAAGAAGATGAACTCAGGAGCCGCGATTCTGCATACTCTGCCGCATCCAAATACTTGCGAAATCTCTTCATTGAGAATGGACATACATGGTTCCCTGCTTCGGTCCCTTGGGTGCGAATCCTTGGCCTGCTTCGACGAAACCATATACGCATTGTAGGTTGGCCTTGTGAAGATGAATGTCCAGCCCCACATCTGACCTGCACCAACAAGAGCTGGGAGGGGGGACAGTGGCGCCTCCTAGTCTCTGAATTCCACAAGGGGAAAGGTTGCCCAATCAAGTTGGAGAAGTGGTCGGATGATGACACCAACAATGATGACGACATCCCATTGATCATTGACCGTAACCGAGTCATTGTGTACCATGTCCAAGATGCAAATTCAGGTGCTGGACCTGAGGGGGGCCAAAAACCACCCTCCAAGGAGCTGTTGTCAACACAGGCTCGATCCAAACTGCCTGCACGCAAACCTCATGGCCCTCAGGTTCAGGTGCTTCCTCAAAGGGCAAGAATTCGAAGGCCTCTCGTAACCTATCAAAGGCCTTCATTGAGAATTCTGACTCAGAGGATCTTGGCCTGGACTTGGTCAATGGCACAGAAACCGCAGTGAAACCGGCGACAAATCCTTCTTCTGGGCTGACTGAGCCAAATGTTGGTGATACTGTTCATTCGTACTTCGGGACCTCGGACAATCTAAACTGGGAGCCTGGCACTGTGACAAATGGCAATCCCAGTTTGGCCATTGGACCCATGAATTCGAATTTTGGAGCAACGGATCCGAACCTTGGAGCCTCAACTTTAGGCTCCACTAATCCAGGTGTTGTCCCGCAGAACTGGTATGCGGAATCCTTCAACACTGTGCTACCTCCTGTCACTTTGGATGGGTTTGATTTTTCACGTCTTGTGTTCAATCCTGATGGTACCCTTGATCTATCGAACTTCCGGTGATTTCCAACATGTACCCCCACTACAATTTTATGCTCTATTCAACTTAAGAATCATATAGTAATTTTTACGCTTGTATAATAACATAATACAGTGCATAATTACAGTTGCTACACCAAGCACAGTGAGGTCCGCCCTTCAGAGAACTTAAGCACAATGCACCAAGTTCAGAACAAGGGGCCCCTGGGGCCCCTTGTCTGAGGATCTGAAATCCACCCCAGAGGCCCCAGGGGCCCCCGCCTAAAAACATCTAGTTAGACTATTTAAACGCAAGGCTCATTGTATCTAACTAGATGTATATTTGTGGCTGACCGGGTTGAACCAGTGGTAATACTTCAGTGCCTCAAAAGTGGGGAGGGGGAAGATGATCAAAATTTGCACTTGCTGTGCTTAATATACATCTCAAAAAGATACTATAATAACTGGTGGAAAGGTGGGATTAAGCTAAAAATTATGAAAAAGGAATAAAGTTAAAAGCTTTAAACTGAAGGAGATATTCAAATATCAAGTCAGAAGAGTGAAATATTGCTTAACCAAGCTATTCCTCCCCTCCAACTGAGCAGATGCCCTTGGGGAAAGGTGGAAAGGGCAATCCTAAATGTACCCTTTTCTGGTCACAATATGGGTAGAATGTGATTGGCATTAATAATCAGAAGAGCAGGGATAATTGATGAAATGAGAGATGGGGGAGTTAAATTGTGGAAGATGGAGTTCTAATCTGATCATTTTTCCTCTGGTACCTTTCAATGCACATTTTGACAGCTTTTTGGGTGTGGTTATTGTGAATGAATTGGATAAACACTGATGGAGAAATTCAAAAAATACTGAAGGACAGCATGAAACATACAGTAAAATCAACTTGGAGAGTGCAATTCATGTTCAATTGATATGAATTTGGTATCATTCAAAAGATCTGAATAATAGCTTTTTGGGCACTATTTTTTCAAGCTGATCCAATCAAAACTGAGGGAGAAATACTACATTTACTCCTTGGGAGTGTTACAATAACCCCTATTTAACATGTGACTAGTCCAGAGGTTGGATCCAAAGGACTTAGGTGATCTTGTTTACATAATTCAGACTTGTATCTTGCCCTTAATGCAATGGACACTGCAATGATTGACTATCAAATGAATGAGGCAAGTTGAATTGCCATAGGCCTACCTGAGCAACAGTGAGGATATTTTTCTTCTGGCACAGCATGCAATGGAATGCCAAGAGGCTCAACAATGAGGCCATTAAAGATGCCACACCAAATACAGCTGTACTCGCTACAAAAAATGCCATGAAAACAAACTGAATGCAAAATATTCTTCATAATGCGCTCTGGAGGGGTGGGTTTGAAACAAAATTTCCCGGAAACTCAAATGTTCAAAGATTCCCAGCTCAATTAGAGAATGGATGAGTGTTCCGGGTCTTAAAACTGATGCTAAGAAGCTTGACACTTAACATGTCCAATATGGTTCCTTAATGATGAAGGGCCTAGGCCGAAAGATCGTCTCCAGTTGGAAAATTCTATTGCACCTGGGCCCAGGCAAAGCCCCCCAAGTACTAGGACATACATCAAGATGCGTTAGATGCCTGAGGGAAGAAATGGGTCCATCGAGATAGTTTTGTGAATATAAACATCCGTATTCGGGGACCCACGCATACTGACCAGGACGGAACCGGGTAGGCAGAGTATCCTCATTAGAGCTGAGGGTAACATTACGTGGGAAATCGTTGGCTAATAATGTATATTCGATTGGGATGTTGGACGTGTCACCCCATGACTGGTCGTTAAGTTGAACCCTGAACTCAGATTTATCGTTAGTCCCAAGTCCATGATCTCGCATTAATGCACGGAGCCCAAGAGACATTCCCACAACCACGGTACTGCTAGGATATGACGCATCAAGGAAATGTATAAAGCGAAGTTTTGGCAGCCGGGAAGTCCAAGGGACATAACATGTCGGCTCGTTCAACAAGGAGATCAAAGCCCCGATGGACGAGGTCATGCCACAGCCAAATTCTTCCACAGTGGGGTGGACGGTTAAGTATTCAATGGCCGCCTCAGGTGAGAAGGCGTAAGAAGAAATCCACACCGTCCGAAGAGAAGGGAAACGGGCCATCGAAGCTACAGCTCGGTCGGCCCATTGCGTGTTGCTCGAATACGCGGAGAGTACCAGATGTCGCAATCGAGGGAAATGCATTCGAGTGAGTAGACTACTACTTGGGTCACCGTGGTCTGGCAAATCCATATCAAGAACCTCCAAACTGGGAGAGGTGAAGGGGGGCATAGTTCCGGCGTACGGGGTATCCTCTTCCAGATAGTGCAGCCACCGCAAACTCTTTAATTCAGGACATTGGGCCACGAGGTCAACCACAGTCGGGGTTGGGAGCCCCGCCAGGTCGATTAGGGAAAGGTGGCGGATATGAGGCATTAATCGATCCCAACTTATGGATAGCGATGGGTTGCAAACTGTTATACTATAAGTGTCGGGTAGAGATGCTGGGTGATCCAAGAGGATAATGCGGCGGTGTTCTGTGGCATCACCGTGTTGCGTTAGGTTGCGCGCATCCAAGATGAATTCGCGAAGATCAGGCATAGGGATACGAATCGGTAGAATGGTGTTTGTCACCTCATGACAAGTCGTACGCAGAGTAATGCGTTTAGAACGTGCAAGATATGGGTGCAATGATCCCATCCACCCCTTTATACGATCGCTGGTCCATTGGTTGAACTCATTGTCCACAACGAGTGTCAACCGAATAGGCGCAGTACCGGATCGTTCCATGTAAGAACGCATTTTTAGTGAGACATTTCCGGGCCGCACAAGTAAGTTTGACCAGAGAAACGAAGCCTTTAAGGCGACGGATCGGAAATGAAAGCATGTGGACGTAATGGAGCCTAGGAAGCTGTCTTCCATTTCAGGCCCATCACATGTGGCGTAAACGTATCGGAAGATGTCCGCCAGCAAGACCTCCGGAAATCGTAGGATAGGATTTGAGACATTTTGGAGGCGGGCATGAGCACATTTGGCAAGGGAAAGATCGGACCGAACTGCCTCAAGGGCTTGTTGAAGAGCTTCAATCTCAACATTGAGGTTGTGGATCTTAGCGTCCCATTTGCCAAACCCGTAGGACCTTGTAACGCCAATGGAATGAGGACTTCGAGATACAAGCTCTAGGTTGAAACAAGCAATCACCTATCGCCCACCACATCATAGTAGTGGATCTTGTTCTCCTTGCTAAAAGTGACACGAGCTTTGAGGACATCCATAAAAATAACCCTGGCAGCTGGATCCATCACTAGGTGTGTGAGATTAGAATGTGGGAATAAGGTCATTTGGGCTAGTTCACACCTCCTTGCTCGGGGGTAGTATACATGGTAGTATGACCAGATAGACGTCACGCGGAGCGTGACATCTGCTTAGGATAGACACGGTAACTACCGCGGGACTCAGTCGGAGTTGAGGACTTTGGGCAACATCCGGAAGCAAAAACCGGAAATTCGGCGCACAACTCAACGCCGGCCGAAGGTGAGGGGTGTGTAAGTCGGTAAATACGGTATTTGGGCCTGTAAAATTTACAGAAGTAGGTTATTAGTGATATTTTAAAGCCACTTGAGGAGTCCCGGGTGAATTTGAAGAAGATAATCGAACATTCCCAAAAAGGAAATATCTCACCTCTCGCGTGCGCAAGGGTGGTTGATATGGGGGATGAATGTGGAGTTGAGATAACATGTAGAATAAGCTAAAAGGAGGTTTCCCAAACATCCTGCATGCTTCAGGGCGGAGCACCGGGATGGGCGCTTAATTTGATCTCTTGACTTGGGCAGGTTTCGAACCGGGGCAATGCAAAAAAAAAATACCATATTGCTACCACACTAGCCACTACACTACAGTAGTGAATATAACCAGTTCTGGTTTCATATGTATATAACACCATCCGGATCCGCCGCCGAGTTGCTGGGCGAGCCGAGTTTCCGGATTTGCATCCGGATGTTGCCCAAAGTCAATTACTCTCAGTCGGCTCTGGCCGGTTTGTTTCCCACGCTGCCAGGCGTTAACGCAGTTCTCATCAATGTCTGTTGTACCTTCTCGTAGCGGCTCTGTGAGACGCCCATCAAGTCGACCGGTTACTGCAGCTTCAAATCCGCAGAATGGGTATGTTATCGCCATATATGAAAATAGAGGTGAGTGGATATTTCACAGCTCTTTCGATGGTATTCATGACGCACCCCCCAAGGGGTTGGGCGAGAAATTGGGATTGCTTCTCTCGATAGAAGCACTGGAAGAGCCACTATTCTTCAGGTCCGCACATCTCTGGCTTTCATTAGGAATCAGAAATTTGACATGTCTTGTCTAGATCTCCGACTGTCAGACTTATGTGAAAACACTCCATCATCTGCATGTGCATTACCCAAGTGTGGTGGTCGTCCTCGATTCATCTCTACCATCCGATCCATCTCCCAGTCGTCGTTCGACTGTCTTGGTGCAGTATATTCAAGAGGACTTCCCTGACGTTCCCATGGAATCTGTTTCTCGGAAATATTGGAATGATACAGTCGGTGTGCATGATAATTCCCATGGGTCTCAACAGGGATTCTAATTTCCATCATAAGGCCTCGAGTTCATTACCATGCTCATGGTTGACGACGAAGAACGCGCTTCCACTATTCTCTCTGTGTCAAATAAGTGATTGCCCATTTCTTTCTCTAAAGGGTGGTGCTCCATTGACAGGAAAGCCCAGCCCATTCGCACTGTGTGCCGCTGCTGCACTGTTCAAGTATGTACAGACCAAGCTCAGCACGATCTACTCTCCCAGATCCTTGAGAATACATTGCCGGGCGGTGGAAGGCAAGCTATATCCCCATATGTTGCAGATGGAGGCTTCTACATAATCCAGAGCCTCTGCGTTAGGCACGATGATGATCGATCATGACACTGCCAAGAATCTTGAACTCGGAGGAAATATGGCGAACAAGAAGAGCAAGCATTCCTTGTTCGGGTAAATATCATTATCTTCTACTTTTTCCCCTTTCTTACGATGACTCAGGCTCTTAAATCATGTGTTCACTCCAATGGGTGCTCGATCGCTTCGAGTAAATATCCTAGCCCCTCCTACAGGTTTGATCCCTTGTCCGGCGTACGACATCCCTGAAAGCTTATATAGCACCCTGCTAGTCCAAGGTCTTATCGAATCCCGCCTCAACGCTGTCGATGGTACTATTGGCTCCAACCATACCAGCTCCCTTATACTAAGGACTATCAGAATTAGTGAGATCAGAGGATCACTACACTTCCATCAAGGTCTCCATCAAGGCCATGAACAAAATTGATATCGACAAACTTATATCATCCGTAGGTCGGTCCTTGCGTTCCCCAACGGACAGTACTAATCATCGAGTCCCTCACCTGTAGATCATAGTTGCTACTCCGAACTATCAGACCAACAATCCTAAAGAGGCTTCCAGTCACGTAACAAATATGCTTCTTTTGCGAAACGTCGTACGCTCGATCCCTGCAATCCAGCGCGCTCTTCAGGGGTGTGAATCCGCTCTGTTGAGAATCATTCAAGGGCTTCTTAGCGATGAAAAATTATTCGAGGTCGAAAGACTCTTGGCAAGCAGCTTGAATGATGATGCAACTCTCGGAAAGGTAAGGGCCGTTTTCGTGCCCCTATTATTGTCAATGATGTTCCTTTTTGAAATCAGAAGACCGGTCTTCCAGCAGCAAATAGCAAGGTATACGCCGTGAAAGCCAATTTCAATCGGATGCTTGATGTTGCACGGGAAACCTATAAAGAGAATGTGTCTGATATCTTCGAGCTTAATCGCACCCTCAGTGAAGAGCATAATCTTCCGCTGGCGCTCACGTATCAAGAGCGTGGTGGTGGGTTTTGGTTTACTGTCTCCAAAGACGACCTGGAAGACGAACTTCCACGAGGTTTTCTCAATGTGACTGCTCGCGGGGCAAAGTGGTTTTTTACTTCAATGGAACTTGTGAGTGCGCGTGTCGCAGTTTGCAAGAATCTCCTTCGTATCATTTGAATACGCAGAAGAAACGAAATGCACGAATGAAGGATGCTCTAGAAGAAGCACTCATGCTTAGTGATAGGTGCGTAGATTCAGTCACTTCGATGATTATTTCATCTGATTCAACTTCTCCAGGATCATTCAGGATCTGGTATTGCAGGTTGTGGAAAACATTGGCATATTTTACAAAGCATCCGAGGCCGTGAGCCAGTAACCCTGTTTGTTTCCACGCCCCTTACGTATGTACTACCATGGGCGCCTGGCGTCGTGCATCTAGATCTCTTTGCTGGACATGCTTTGGGCATTTTCCCATGTTGCAATATGTAAGCTCAGAGCAAACGATGGATTATCCATGGAAAGATGACTCATTGGAATCTGCTGTAGTACACAGCTATGGTGATTTGATGCACATTCCTTTGCCCACTCGCTCACACTCGTTCGTTTTAGTCAGGCCGGAATTTACAGGAACGGTGACATGCCAGAGTATTTGGAGATCGGGGTTCACACATCTAACTTGGCTGGTGTAGCTCGCAATCAAAGCTGGTCGGCACCCAATTCTTGAGAACCTTCAGTCAGCGGGCACGTTTGTGGCCAATGACACTTACGCATGCGAATCATCGACCTTCCAAATCGTGCAAGGACCCAAGTGCGCCTTTAACATATCTCCTTTCTGGTATTTTTCTCACTTGCTGGATGTTCAGCATGTCCGGTGCATGGGCGCTCTATCCCGTATGTCCTGAGTGAAGGCTAAGCATAATCGTTCCCGGTCCAGGAAAGAGTACGTATCTGAGGCAGTTAGGACTGTTGACCGTGATGGCTACCTGTGGTTGCTTGTAAGCTTGCTTGTATACAGTACCTGACGGTCCATATTTTCTGAACTCTTTTTTCAGTGTGCCGGCGGAATATGCAAGTTTCAGGTATGTCCGCCTCACCGTACTCCTGGATCCCTCTCCCCTTCTTAAATGTGCTCATAAATCTTCAGGGTCCACGATGCCCTACTCACCCGGCTTTCCAATGATGATGACCCGGAACGAAATTTGAGTACTTTCTCCAATGAAATGGCATCGTCTGCTATGATTTTGAGTGCGTTTTGATAGTTCTTGCTCCCAGTCGAGATCTATGAATTTCCTAGGCATGGCTACCCCAAATTCGATGGTTCTAATCGATGAACTTGGACGTGGGACCTCTGCAATAGAAGGTCTCGGAATCGCGCATGCGATCGCCGAAAATTTGATTGATCTCAAGGTGCGGTTGGCCTAGTTTGTCAAATCCATATCTTTTCCCTATTCACATTGAAGATATTTCACAAGGCATTCGTGTTCTTCGCAACGTCAGTGACCAATAGAATCGATACGAGATAGTAGCTCACCTCGTCTACCTTAGTCATTTCAGCGATCTTTCCGCTACTTTAAGCCGCCGTCCTTCGGTAGTCAAGTGCGTGTGCCCCTTGATCTCACCTGGGAGTTACTGACATTTCTTCGAAGCCTGCATCTTTCCGTCCAAGTAAGCCTCGCTTCTCCTCTACATTATATTTGTCAACATCCCGTTATCACAGAATAACACCCAAAGCTCTTCGTCCCATCTTGGTCTTCAATTTCACTATCGGTAGGCATGATGAGACGTGGAGTATCAATCTGCCATCCTCATGACAACTCGGCTGGCTCTCCTAGCTTGCTTGATGGGCGAGGAGATGACATCCCGCATTACGGTGCGTTTCTCTTGTTAACGCCGCTCTTCCCTCTTCCAGGACCTGCAAGGTATGTATTCCAACCATGGAGATATTCTATAGGCCTCGAGTTAGCCCGGCTGGCCGATCTGCCAAAAGAAGCTATGGAGCATGCTCGAGGCGTCGCCGAGAAGCTAACCGATCTGGATAAGGCAAAGCAAGCAGCTAGTAAAACCAGCCAGGCAATTGCTCGTAGGAAGGCGGTTCTCAGGGTGCGTTTACACAATCAGTGGTTGGGGGATCTACATGCCTTCGTTGATGAGAGGGATACCTCTGGTCACAGCTTCAAACTCAACTCACGCAGGCCTATGAGCACTCTGCTCTTCCGGATCACGAATTGTCGCTCTATCTTGCTAGGTTGCAAAAGGAGATCGTCGCCGTGCTTGGCAGTGTTCTCGATGAGTAGCGACACGAATCTCGTCTCCCTGCCGCTCCATCTCGTTTGCATTTCCTGGTTTTTCTCACTATAGTTCAAGCTCCAGAATGGTCCCTCAATAGAGTTTTACAATCTTGGGGATTGAAAGTTGTACATAGTTGACGCTCGCATTTCACAAAGTGACGGATATTCCAAGCGCATCAGAGAAAGTTGCTGTGAAGTTGAAACCGATACTTCAAGTTCCGGTTCATTTGGATCAGCAACAATTCTGCAGAAGTAGTCCTGGAGTAAGAAAGGGGGAAAAAATAGGGATAGATGCGCTCTTCACGGTACAGAACCAGAGACCACAACTTCATGCTGTGACGAGGTATTATCGCGCTTAGTGTGAGAGGCCGTGTCATCGTCCGCACATGGGCCCAAACGCATGACCACCCGTTCACTCCTCCAACCGCAGGAATATAATTCCTTGTCGAAAGGCTTTTCTGTCACCCCCTGTTCTTCCTCGACGGAATATTCACTATCGAGTGTGATGTGACTTCCAGAGTCCATGGGAATGCCAGTTGGTTGATGTATGTGCGAGGATGCGCTGTTATTGCTGAGGATGGAAGAAGCTGAAGATAAGGGAGACGTGTGAGAGGATATTGGAAGGAAGAACGAGTCTTGAGACGAGTGACTCGGAAGTGAAGAAAGGGATACCACCTCAAATTTGTATGGGCTCTGGTCGGAAACCAGAAAGATGAGGCGAGTTTGGCATGGTGGATGAGGATGTTAGATAATTACCTCGTATGACCTGTTATATTTATGTCGGAACGGGATGCAGCCAAACCATGAGAAAGAGAACCTGGGAGAAGGAGGGCGCGATACAGTGGGGGAATTTATCCATGTTGGGCAAAGTGCAAAGCCATCGATCATCTGAAGCACCTCTTCGTCGATGTCGCTGTCTCTGACAGCGTACAATCCCAACATGTCCAAAAAAACGGGCATAGGATGAAGATAATACGCGATGACACAGCCTGTACCGTCCCACGTATGTACTCGCTTTCCGTAATGCCCTGCCCGTAAGTCGGCAAGGAGGAAGGTACGGAGGGCGCTACGCCATTGCGAAATCCTGGTCTCGAGGACCTTTTGTGGTGGGAGATAATTGTGAGGATTAAGTTGGCGAGATAGAGCAGTTAACCAGTTTGGGGAGAGCGCATGAGGGGCCACCGTCCCGCGGTAGAACTCGGCAGAGGGAAATAGCACTGCGGGAATTGACGGACTTGGAGGTGCTCTCATGGGTGGCTGAGAAAAATCTGGGTATGACACACGCGCAGAGAAAGATACTTATTGCTTTTCGAGTATGGGAGCTAGGATTTGAGACCGAGTCAATGCCGTCTTTGCATGAGACCTATCATTTCGGTATGAGTTGGGTCTCAGGTAGGCCTTGCTTCAGTAAAGTCCGTCAAGGCCACGAATGTCGGTAAACGAAGCTGCATCCACAGCCCTCCCGTCCTCCCATTTGTCGGCCCAAGCCGTCATGAGTTTGACCGGCAAACTCCGCCCACCCGATGCTGAATCAGTGAATTCTCATCCAAAACCGAACGAAATCATGCCTGACAGTGGTCTCAAATATATTTGAGACCGGAGTTAATAGGTGTATGGTATGAACTACTTAAGTCTCGCCTTGGTATCAAGGCATTAGAACTGCCGAACTAGATCCCCGCTTGGCGATGAATCCAATTCTTGAGGAGTCCCTTTCCCTTCTCGGTACGCTTTTGTACTCCCTCGGAGCCAATGGGGCGATAAACAGACCGTCCCACAGGTCAGCCTCTCAACACCTCCTGGTTGGCATGCACTATCATAGCGGTGCGAATAAAACATTCTTCCTTTGGACCGCGCGCTGACTAGGACACGAACGATAAGATCATCCTCCCCTGGCTGCCGCGTGAAGGTGATCCGAGAGAGGAGTTTGCTCACCAGCCAATGAATCGGATGGTGCTGGGGATATTGTTTGTACTCGCTATTCGCGTATGGCTAAATTGAAGAATTGCCTGTCTGGTGCGCGGGTGGCACGGGGGTGGATTATGCAACAATCTCCTGGACTTGTACTATACTGGGATGTAGGTGAACATCCAATCTTCGAGATGTTCGCATGGGTCTAAATAAGATCGTCCAATTCTACGGTCCGGTCACGCTGCTTCGTGTTTCTGAATGCGAGAGTGTGCGGTCTATCTGAAATAGTGCAATGAGATGGGGGGGAGGGGCTCTACGGAGGGGAGGCCTTACGAGATCCCTGATAGATTTCTGTTCTGACCAAATACACCATGGGCTCAGTTGCAGAGTTCAGGCGATACTGAAAGCTCGAAATACGGCCATGTGTGTCACCCTCGATGGATTGAGTTTGGGCTGGAACAGTGTCTATGTCCTAGACGCATCTCATTCCGAGTATGATGTGAGAGCTTGCCCAGCCTATTTGTACCTCGAGTCCTTACCACGGTCTAAAGCCACCACAATGTTCGCTACTCGCTCGCCCTTGAGCTCGCCAGCCGCATTAAAGCATGTAATATCGCATGGGTTTCCGTTCCCGTCCTCGCCTGCATCACCACGCCCCCTGCAGAGCCCCAAAGTGCAGAGTCCCATCATGCATCACCCCATTCCTGGTCGCTCAGCAAAGTTCGTTGAGGACAGCTACTTCCCTTTGGCACCTCCCCCCCGACTTCCCAATCCTGCTCCTAGATTGGTCAAGAAGAACATTACTTACTTTACCGAACCATCTACCGCCCGCCCACGTCTCAACACTCGCGTTTCATCCATCATCGGCGAGGCCCTTGGAGCAAATATCACCCCCGTCGAGAGTGAGACCCGGGTGAGGACGGAACCGATCGGCACGCCGATGCACTCGCCACGTTTCATACGACAACGGGGAGGAACGATATGGGAAGGTCATCGATGCTCACTTCACGTGAATTTTCGAAAACCTAGTACGAGTCCTGAGTCGATCCTGGAGGGCGTCATTGTGGAGAATACGTCTGCTGAAGCGAGGGTCCCCAAGAACAAGAGGCGATGTAACGTCAGGTTCTCCGATCCTGTGATTCAGATGGCGTCCACGGTGGCTGAGATTCATCAGAGTCTCTCCCATTTGAGTACCCATGAGGACAAGTACACTTTGAATGCGAAGAAGAATGGCCGTCGTCAAACACCTGGGGTGTTGGAGGCGGATCGGGAGAGCTACGGGTTCTAGTGTCGGGTCGGGTCTGTGGATCGGGCGAGCTGGGGAACGACCTTATCTTCCTTGATGTGATGTGACACTGGACATGAACCCACGTAGCCTCGATTCGCTATCTTTCGTCGCAATAAAGTAGATAGGAATCCCTGAGAGACGAGCGAACTGTGGATAAGTTGCCTAAAAAGGGCAAAAGATGCTAGGCTTGCAACAAGAAGGATTCAGGATTGACCAGTTATCTGCGCGTTCTCGATAGCGGATACCCACCTACCCTGACGCGTACATAAGTGTATGGCAAGCTCAAAGCCTGCTTCAGATAATGTCTTCCATTTGGCGTAGTGGATACTCCGTCCTCGCCGTCAAGAGCCAAATGATTAGAATGAAATCTTCACACTGGGCTCAGACGAGCGTGTTGTAATCCAAGATAATCTCAGGATATGTACTTTTTTTTTGTTCATCTCGAAATAGCAAGCAGCATTGAATTCCCGGTGAGAGCATCCCCCCCCAAGGCACGGTTCATCACAATGGAGCTCACGACGACAATAGTTATAAAAGGTAGCGATTGAGTAGTGAATTTGATTGTTATATAATGACACTTGGTCCTTGCCGCAGAATCCGCTTGTGCTCCCTCCAACTCCCATATTCTTGCACCAACCTCCCGTGAGCATCTTCTGACCTTGGTTGTGCAGCGACCTCTGGCCGGCTATGCCACCGGATTCTCCAGTCCCCCTTGCAAATGGGTCCACCACCAAATTTCCCCACACTAGGGCTCTCCTCGCTGCACTCGCCCACGACTACGGGGTCTCGAACAAGAACACTAACAAATCCTCCTCGGAGACTTCAGACTCTGAACCAGAAAGCGATGGCAAGGAAGACACAACGAACAGCGACACCCTCGTCGCTCGAGTAATTCAACTTCTGGATGACGAAGATGAGGATGCCCTCAAAGACTTTCTCAAACTGACTTTTGGAATCTCGGATGAATCTGTGAGTGATCTCGCCAGGTGATAACAACTGTACTCTCTAATGTGCGCCCCCAGGCGGTCGAGCACAATGTACTTGAGCTCATGCACAGGCGTCGTGATGATCTTGCCAACGTAGGCCGTCTCCGTTCTCATTTATCGTCCCCGCCCACCAAGCCGAATCCGTCTTCCCTAGGTACCTTTTCTATTCTTCACTCCCATCAAACGTCCCTCGCGGCCAACTTCCCGCAATTCTGTGTACTCATATCGCTCATCACGTCCTGGCACCCCTTCTTTGGGTCCATCATCTCCTCTGGCACAATCATTTCGCCGGCCCATCACTCCCTTAGCTGGGCCCACGATAACATACCCAAATATATCTCCCTCGTCCTCCCCAACACCTGCCGCTGCCGTCGTCAATGGCTTGGGGAGCCCTACTTCCTCTCCTTTGCCATCTCCCCGTTTTCTCAATGCAAAAGCTACCGAATTCAGGCCCGCAATGGTCCGTTCCCAATCTACAAATTCCATTCTCCGGAGTCCGTCACCGGATCTCTGGGCCCACAACTACACTCCGTCCCCAACACTCTCTTCCGCCTCCTTGACTGGGCGTGGATCGTCTAGGCTTGCAATTGTGGCCCCTCTCCCAGGATCTGCTTATTCTCCCACGGATGAAGACGGCCATTCGGATCGGACGCCGCCCATACTCATTCCTCAAGACCTTCCACGCCCTCCATATGATGACGAAGATGAGGATCCCTTCTCCCCCTTTGTTGTGAAGCAGCCGCCCCCTACCCAACACCTCTTAAATTCCAGTAGATCTCCTTCGGATGCTGAGACACAATGGTCGGCTTCAAGCAATTCCAATTCGTCTCCCTCAAATTCCTACGATGCCCCCCCTCCCCTCCCGGAAGACTATTACTCATATTCTACTCGGCATTTACAGCAATTCCCTCGCCCTGGACACCTTGGCCCTGCAGATTCAAATCTTCATAATGTTGAAGGCGATCCTGGGACCGATTATGTGCCCGACGATGGCAATATGACGCCGTTCGATGTTTTGTCCAGTGTTTTTGGTGGGACCGTTCCCCCTGCGATGCTTGATCAGGCACTCGTAGAGAGCGGATATGATTTTGAAGGCGCCATGGCCTGGCTCGTGGATCAGGCGCTCCCCGCTCCTTCCGCTGGTCTCTTGCATCAACATCCTGGGCCCATCCATCCACCACTCCGTTCCATTGGTAGTGGCGTGATGCTCGCATCGCGAGACGCGCCATTTTCCCAGGCACGCCTTGGGAACAATCCCAATGGCCGGAATAACGGTCTCCGCTACAATACCCAACAACAGCAGAAAGCCACTGCTGGAGGAAACCGAGTCTGTCGCTATTTCCTTGCTGGAGATTGTCGTCGCGCAGATTGTCGTTTCAGGTGGGAGACTTCTCGTTGCTATGTGTCCGTGGTTCTTCGTACTCACGATCGTACATGTTCGATTGGGCAGCCATGATATTGACCGTGCGTTGTGTCGCTTCTGGCTCCGTGGACAATGTGCCAAAGGGGAGCAGTGTGAGTTCTTGCATCACCTTCCACAACACATCGACGTGCAGGGCCTTACTGCTGCCATGCATCACGTGGATATTGTCGACGACCGGGAGCCATCGGACCATCCTCGGAATGATTTCCCTACGCTTTCCCAAGCTGAGATGCGAAATGGAAGACGGGGTGCTGGGTCGTTCCAGTCTCAGGTTCGACCAGCGGACCCGAGCCGAACGCGATGGGCAACCACCGTGAAGAAACCTATCCCTCAGCTGCCCCCTGTTCGTCCCGGCAATGGTAGTAATGCGGCTGATGAGCCTGTGGTGCGATCAATTAATGGCCCTGTAGCCCGGCCTTCACCCAGGATTCGTCTGCGTCCATCCTCACTTCTTCCAACCCTTCCGACGGGCGATGCCCTGAATAAGCTATACATGGCGTATCGCTCGCGAGCCATCGAGCTTGGGGCCACAAGAAATGCCTGTCTCGCACGAGCTGCCGAATGTTGGCGTCGTGGGGATGGTGCTGGTGCCAAAAGACACAGTCGTGAGGCACACGAGTTGAATGGCAAAATGGGTCTTGAAGCTGGCAAGGCAGCCGCGCGTCTCGTGCGGGAACGCGCGCGTGTTGCCGTTGAGGCTGTACGTGCTCGCGATACGAACTGGAGTGACGACCCAGGGGATAGAGCCGCAAAGGGCAAGACATGCGGAAGCGACTTGGGTGTGTGCTTGGGTATCGCAAAGGTCGGTATTCAACACGAGAAGAGGCTGTCCCCTGAAGAGCGCACCGAGTGTTTGTTGGATCTGCATGGGTTACATTCTAATGAAGCAGTTGAGGTCGTAGAAGACTTCCTCGTTGCTGTAAGTCCATTCTATCTTTCTTGGCATTTTGTGGACCCTTTTTGTTAAATGCTGACGCTCATGTTGATTCCATTCAGCTCGAAACTGAGCATTTCTTCGGCCTTGCCTATCTCATTGTGGGTGAAGAAAAACACACAGGTACACAGGATGCAGGACGAGGCGCGTCTCGTGCTCGGCTGGCAGCTGGCGTTCGCGAGTGGCTCTTTAAATGGGGATATCCGTGGTCCGAACGTGACGGGATCATCTGTGTCGATCCACTTACTCATGCACAGTGAAGATATCAATAAAGTATACATCCCGTTCTCCCAGGATGGCCATGCCCCCCCGGGTTCTATCCATTTACTCATGTTTTTTGTCTCTTGACACTTTCTTCCCCCAATTTAATGAACTTCCTGCAGTATTCTCGTTCCATTTTACCTCCCTGTGGTCTCATGTATGATTGGGGATCCCCTCGATGTTCTGGCGTGTTCTGGTGACTCCAAACGTCCCCCTTGCTATCCACTCCTGCCTTGTCGTAGCGTTTCGGCTTCCCCCCATCGACACTTCTCTATAGCTACTATCCTCTCTATCGCTCATCGCATCACTCACATCTGGAATTCTAACTATCACCGGCTTGAAGACCAGGCCGTTTGTCACTTCCTCACTCAGACGACGGCCTGTTACTGTCTCTTTGCACCATTCTTCTTTACCAGCCTTTCCCTTGCCACCCCCTCATAGCTGACTTTGTCCTCGTTATCGTTCTCAAGGAACATCTAAACGGATCTTCTTTGTAAATTGTACCTACATATGCTTGTACAGTTTATAAAAAGCAATGAACAAGGAAACTTAGCTAGTTTGTTCAAGTGGGGTGCTCCTTCGGGGGTGCAAGCTCATTATACTTGCAGTTATTGTCATCCTGAGGTGATTACTGGGATAGCATTCGATGTGTCGCCGTGCAGAATATGTTTTGGATGTTTACGTGGTAATGTCGTAACGATCGTCATGGCTGTGGTTACTGTCTCCATCTGGAGAGTGTGCGATACCTCCATGAACGGGATCGTAATCGTACAACGAAAGTGGATCATCTTCAGCATGGGCTGGATATTACTGAGCTGGCCACGCCGGGGATGGAGAGCGCCGATCCTCAGCGGAAGGCGTACGCGCACATAGGATAGAGTCACCAAATATATACATCATGCAATCAAGTCTATATCCGTCTTTGTGGGGGGCCATACTTAATGTTGCGGCTGGGTGTGGCTTAGACTTGACTTTGGCGACTCCGCAGGACTTCCGAGAGACTTAACTTATCTCCGAAGTCCAAGCCAAATTTGGGACTTGATTTAGACTCAAAGTTGACTTGAATCCTTTTTGGTATACTTGTATGTACAATAATGATAGCACAGAGTTAACCTCTCATCTGATACGAGTAAAGGCTGTCACCCATGCATGCCAGCTTGTACTCTTGCCTTAGGTGGCTGCTTTGTCCATACATGGCTGGTACTCTTGCCTTAGGTGGCTGCTTTGTCCATACATGGCTTGTACTCTTGCCTGATGGCCTGTTTGGATACCCCAGAAACATTTCAAAGAAACACATTTCTCAATATAAAAATGGCAAATGACCCAAAATGTTTGACCATTTTTATATTGAGAAACACATTTCTTTGAAATGTTTCTGGGGTATCCAAACAGGCCCTTAGGTGGCTGCTGTGAGCCTATGGTGCCAGCTTTGAGCCCGCCATTGTTAGTATGAGAGGATTGGATCAATCTTGTTTTTATTACATAATCCACATGATGTATATAGCTTGGGAATTCCTGATCTCCTATCAAGTTTTCCTTTTGCCAAGGCTGTGGGCCCCAATTAAGCTCTGTGATACCTGGAGATTAACCCACAGTGAAGTGGTGTTCCTGTCTCCTGGCTCTAATGTCCCCATGCTGCATGCACCACCCTCCTTGTGTCCATGAATCCCACCATGTGTGTGGATTCATCACATGACCAAACCCAAACTCATATTCAACCCCATGACACTGTATCTGAAAGTATAGCCTGTATTGACTTGAAGCTGTAACCTGCAACCATAACCCATGATGCTGTTACACCTGATCTTCACCTATCACATACACACCCTCCATTCCTTTGTACTGCCAGTGCAGATATCCCTTATGTAACCAACCCTGCCACTCTTTTTTTTTTCATTTGTTCCTGGTGGACTTTTTTTCCTATTCTGATTGAGACCTGTCCTCTGCTGTTGGGATTGGATCAGTCTCATCTTGATTATGTAATCCACATGATGTACAGTATATAGCTCAGGATTTCCTGATCTCCTATTAAGTTTTTCTCTCACTAACAGTCATAAGTCTGTATGCCTGCATTTAAAAAATGATATGATCTGTATTTTCATGAGATAACCACATTGATTATGCCAAATTGAAATGCATTTCATCAAGGTATTTTAAATGGAAATTCATATTAGAATAGCATTTGGGACTCTGGGACTCTGGGACTCTGGGGCCAATACACTTGTTTCTGAGGATGTCAAATTCAGATGTGGAATCAAGACAATGCTCCCCATACGCACTTTACAGAATATGCCCATATTTTCATCCAGTGCCCCCCCTGCTAATACACCCCCCCTGCTACTAATACACCCCTCCTTGCTAATACAACCCACCCCCCCCTGCTGGCAACAACCCCCTTGTTGGTAACACCTCCCCCCTTGCTGGTAACCCCCTCCCTTGCTGGTAACACCCCCCTCCCTTGCTGGTAATACCACCCACCCCCCCTATTGGTAACACTCCCCCTTCCTTGCTGGTAACACCTCCCCCCTTGCTGGTAACCCCCTCCCTTGCTGGTAACACCCCCCTCCCTTGCTGGTAATACCCCCACCCCCCCTATTGGTAACACCCCCCTTGCTGGTAACCCCCCCCCTTATTGGTAACACCCCCCCCCCTTGCTGGTAATACACCCCCCCTTATTGGTAACACTCCCCCTTCCCTTGCTGGTAATGCCCCCCCCCCTTATTGGTAACACCTCCCCCCTTTCTGGTAACACCCCCCCCCTTGCTGGTAACACTCCCCCTTCCCTTGCTGGTAATGCCCCCCCCTTATTGGTAACACCTCCCCCCTTTCTGGTAACACCCCCCCCCTTGCTGGTAATACTCCCCCCTTATTGGTAACACTGCCCCTTCCCTTGCTGGTAATACCCCCCCCCTTGCTGGTAATACTCCCCCCCCCTTGCTGATTATACCCCCCTGCTGGTAATACCCCCCCCTCCGAAGGTAATAATCCCCTCCCCCCCCATTTAACAATGCCCCGGGGCAAGTGGATTGATTAGACTCCTTCAGTACCACTTAGAAGTGCCAGTACATAGGATTCTAATTACCAAGTTGATGTGCAATCTCCTTAGTCTTACTACCTAAGGTAGACTGCTGCTGTAATGGCATTGAGAGGTCCCATGTTCAAACCTGAGTGAGGGTATTTGTTTTTGGCACCTTGGCTCTCATCACATGGGATCTGCTGGCTCTCCCCTGCCCAGTTCAAACTCTGCAGATGAGCTAAGTAAAATTGAAACTCTGAAGATGAGGTAATCCTTGACCTAACTCCATTCTGTTATAGATTTCCATGAGCTTGCTCAAGTGCCTAAGGGTCTGTTCTGCTGCAAAAGTTCAGCCCTAACTTTGCCCCAACTTTTCTCTGGAACTTTTGAGCCAAACTTTTGGGGGGATCTGGAAGTTGGCCTCTTCAAAAGTTCAAACTCCGCTGTCACTACTCCAACTGTATAGTCACAAGACCTTGTACATAATCATATCAATAATCAATTTTTGCTCCTGATGTGAGAGAGAGAATTTGATTCAGAGTGCATATAGGCAATGGAGGGCACTGAGAGTAAGCTTCTGGAGCTAAATTAGACTCATGGCCAATCCTCCTTGGCTTGCTGAGGGGCTGGGGGACCAGTAACAGGCAGGTTCTGTCCGGACTTATCCAGTTGACTAATCACAATCAGTTGACTTTAAATGTTAAAATAAATTAAATATTATCAAATTAACTGGGTATTATCCAATAATAATTGATTAATTTTAACATTCAATAGTCAACTGATTGTGATTGGTCAACCGGATAAGTCCAGACAGAACCTGCCCGTTACTGGTCCCCCAGCCCCTCAGCAAGCCAAGGAGGATTGGCCATGAGTCTAATTTAGCTCCAGAAGCTTACTCTCAGTGCCCCCCATTGCCTATATGCACTCTGAATCAAATTCTCTCTCTCACATCGGGAGCAAAAATTGATTATTGATATGATTATGTACAAGGGCTTGTGACTATACAGTTGGAGTAGTGACAGCGGAGTTTGAACTTTTGAAGAGGCCAACTTCCGGATCCCCCCGAAAGTTTGGCTCAAAAGTTCCAGAGAAAAGTTGGGGCAAAGTTAGGGCTGAACTTTTGCAGCAGAACGGACCCTAATGTGTCTGTTGGGAGGCAATCTCACCTTTATTACATAACATATACTATGTATATGAGAAAGGGCTGTCACCCATGTATGCAAGCTTGTACTCTTGCCTTGGGTGGCTGCTTTGTCCATGCCTTGTTTGAGCTCTGACTTATTATTGTCATCTTCTTTGCATTTTTGGACAAATATAATTATATAGTATTTATTTCACATCTAGGTACTTGCTATTAATATGGATTCTGCCTGTAGCACTGCACTTGGGTGCTTTTTAACTCCCAGCAATTGCTGGTGTTGAATTTGCATCTCCTTCTGCATCTCCACAACCACAACAGGCAACCACACAACCACATATGGTTGCCAAAGTCAGGTTCAGGTCAGGTTTTGCCCCATTTGGGCAAAACCTGAACTTAACCAAAACCTGAATCTTCTCAATTGGCAAAACCTGAACCTAACCTGAAGAAAACCTATCTTAGGTTAGGTTCAGGTTAGGTTCAGGTTTAACCAAGGTTCAAACCTGAAATCATGAGCCCCTTCAGACAGGAGAAATATCTGAGCTCAACACTGATTTTAACCATAATCCAGAATGAGTCATCAATTCTGGCAAGTTCCACAATTATGTAAGCAGGTTCCTTGGTGGAGAAATATGTTACTTTGAAGTGAATTTATACATAAAACCTCATGAACAGTTTATATTGACTATACATAGTCTATGTATAGTCAATATAAACTTTGTATGAGGTTTTGTGTTTAACTTCAGTTCAAAGTAACCTATTTCTCCACCAAAAAACCTGCTTACATAATTCTGGAACTTGCCAGAATAATGACTCATTCTGGATTATGGTTAAAATCAGTGTTGAGCTCAGATATTTCTCATGTCTGAAGGGGCTCACGATTTCAGGTTTGAACCTGGGTTAAACCTGAACCTAACCTGAACCTGAAAACATGGGGGCCCAAAACCTGAACCTGACCTGAGGAAATTACATGAAACCTGACCCCAATGGAACCTGACTTGGGTCAGGTTCAGGTTTGAACTCAGGTTTTCCAGGTTTGTAACCTGACTTCAGCAACCATACAACCACACACCCACAACAGTGGGTGAGTGTTTTTTTAGTACAGTCATCTACTGTTGCTTGCATCAGAAGTTACAAATTCGTTCATAAGTCTGTGTTCGGTCACTTTTTTGTAGTTCTATAGTCTTGTGTATATAGGGGGGCTACTCAAGATAGCACTGGTGATATGGCGAGTTGTTTCATAATAAGATGCATGAGAACTTTGAAAAGGGATGAAGCAGGGCATATTTTGGATTTATCAGCACTTGCATCAACCTTTCCCACGGCCTATATGTTGTCCTCATCACTGCTTTCTGATGATCCCTTGTTATCCAGTGTTGGTCCTGACCCTCCATCCATGCCTGGTATGCTGCCAGCACTCCCCAATGCAGCCCAGACGTCTTTTTGCTTCAAAGGTTCCGGTTTCTTTGGCAACGCACGGCCTTCTTTCAGACAACATGCAGACTCGTCCTTCCAATGCAACTCGGCAGCATCATTCTGCTGTTTTGCTGCTTCCCATGCTTGTGTCCGATGGGTTGCTGAGGCGCCCTTTGCTGCAGCAACCCTTTTCCCCTGCACGTGACGGTCCTTGTTGGCCACCTTTTGAGCCTCCTTCGCCATTTTCACTGCTTCTGCCCTATTAACACGGTCAAGGAAGTCGTCATGTGTTATGACCTCCCCTTCAACTGCGAGCTTGAGGCGGTGAGTTGATTTTTGTTTCTTCTCATAGTGAGCGAGTTGGTGGTGGGACCTTTCCACCTGAAAGGACACCAGTGCCAGTTGGCCATTGTTGACATCCTGTGCATCCTCTAGAGCATCAATGCGGTGCTTTGCCCCATGAAGGTCAGAGCGCAATTGTTCAACCTTGGCACTCAAGATGCGGCGATGAGCACGGCTTGGAGAAGGTGTTTTGGTGCGTGTCCAATCAATTTTCGGCAAATCTTTATGTTTTTGATACACAAAAGGCGGGAGTGATGATGAAGCTGACATTGGGGAAGAGCAAACAAGGAAGCTGACAGATGATCCCATCAACATGGTGCGGAGATGCTGTGGTGTCGAAGGTGTGAGTAGCGCAGGGTCAGTTATAAGGCCATTGGGGGCTGACGGACTCCTAGGGCTTCCATCCTCGGGTGCGTGAGGCCCTGTTTCTTGAGAATTCTCATCCAGAATCTCGCAAAATGTGCCAATAAGATGCTTGACCAGTGTACTGACTGGAACAACAAGTGAACCAGTAATCAAGTGCTCTAGAGCTGGAGCCATCTGCATTACAGTGATTGCATATTTGTTGATGGGATATATGCCAGTCTTTTTGAATGCCTGACAGATATTTGATTGTGTGAAGCCCTTGAGGTGAGCTTTTGCGTATATGTGGAGGAAGACATCCTTCGTAACATTATCCCCCGTTTGTTGTTCCCACTCGTCCAGCACTCTGGACCATGCTGCTTTGACAACAGCAAAGATAACAACATCAAGCCCTTGAAGAACATGGGTTGTATGCGGTGGGTAGCACATCACAACAATGTGATGGTGTTGTGCCTCTTCAATGAATTCTTTTGAATAGTGAGACACATGTCCATCGAGGATTAGGAGTCGATACTCATCAGGGTGAGCAAGTTTTGATTTGGTCTGACTATCAAAGTCTTTGAGGTAGCTGACTGCAAGGCGGTTCTCTGTCCAGCCTTTTGGGGTACAC